>JACJUY010000082.1:257965-306957 GCA_014220935.1 Platorchestia sp. MABIK
CGTATTTATCGTTTTAAACTACTGAACAAATGAATTGTGGTGTGAATAGAAATTACAGTTTAAAAACTCTAAGGAAATTTAAATACGCGTTTGCGTAGAGTTAGAGCTGCATCGAAAGCAAAGTTGGGTCGACACATTCTATAAAATGTAACATTTAAAATGAATATTTTATAACATTTCATCAGTTTCTAATTTCCGTCACTTTCATCTGGCTCCGTTGATAGAATAGAACATTTTTGAAAACTCATATGCCACCCCCAAAAAATATTCAACTGTTTGCCTTTTTCTTTCATTAATGAGCTTTCTGTAAAACAAACTTACACACTCTGAACTACATAATTAGTACTCTTTGTGTTCCGCCGACCATCCAAAACCACAAGTTGACAATGATAAATTACTTAATTTTTTTTTACCGTAACTGACTTGTGTTATTTACTGAAAGAGATTGACTTTTATCATCGAGAATCAATAGACGCACACATGAAGATTCTTCGATTACGAAGATTTAAAAGGGAGTGACAGTTGTTATTTATAGCAAGGGATTGACTTTTGCACCAAATGAAGATCCTCGTCGTAAATTTCACTTCTAATAAAATTCAGTAATTCTAGTTCGCATTAACGAGCTAATCCGTGCTCCAGGTGAGCCGAGCGTCACAACTGAGGCATAAAATTATCATGAAAAACGTTAAGAGCTACAAGAATTACCTTTTTATTTTAACAACTACACGTAGTACATTCGATTATTTTTGTTTCACTCCGAAAAATATTCGTCAAATAATAAATTCGTCAAAATTAAAACTATTTTCGTTCCCCCAAGAAAAGTTGTTTAATAAGTGGTGCCCACAGTTATTCGTCAAAATTAAACTGAGTTTGGAACATTTCAGTGGAATGAAATGTTCATCGCACATTCATCAGATATTATCCAAAAAAGAAGCTTTTTGATACTTAAAGGCGCTGACTGTGTTGGGAATAAATCTAATTTTTTCACGAGAAAGGAAGAAATTTCGTAAAAGAACGCTGACGCAGACGGTTCATTTGAAAATATTGCAGATAATTTTACAGATTCAAAAAGTAGCAAAGTTATCGATGAGCAGAGATACATGAGCCAAATTATCAATCGTACTGAGAAGCCGCTTTTAAAGAGGAAATATGTCTATGTAGCTCTCTCTATTCGCTTTATACGCGCTCGTCTCACTCATATCACTTGACCACCCATACGTTTTTTGCTCATTTAAACAGAGACTAACAAAAATTAGATGCATATCTTCCATTTGCTAGTTAATTTAGTTGTACGTTTTTGTCGGCAGTGTGTGACTGTTTCAACAAATTACACGTAGAGATGCACAAACTAAGAACCAAATTTATTACCAAACAGGTCTGTTAATTTAAAATTACAAAACGTGCAAAGCAAACATTTTTACAACCGTTGCAGTTTCTTTCACTTCTACAATAACAATTACTATTCTTTGAATTGAAACGTTCCAAAAGACCATAAAATGGCTTCACGATAATAGGATTGAAGTCTTGAAATGGCCAGGTCAGTCGCCTGCCCAAAAACCTGATTGAGAATTTGTGGAGCGAATTGAAAATTCAGAACCAATCTAGGACCCCGAAAAACATTTGATCAACCGGAAGGTTTTGTGAAGAACAACGGACTAAAATTCTGTATGTCTCGTAGAAGTCGCTTCAGGAATCGTGGATGTATGAAAGCAGAGGCGGCCAATAAAGGCTGCGTAAATTGGAAGTATGTATTGAGGGAATTTTTGGAACTTGGAAGTAAGTATTGAGGGAATTTGTGGAACTTAGAAGTAAGTATTGAGGGAATTTGTGGAACTTAGAAGGAAGTATTGAAGGAATAATTGTCAGAACTTAGAAGGAAGTATTGAGGGAATAATTGTCAGAACTTGGAAGTAAGTATTTAGGGAATTTGTGGAACTTGGAAGTAAGTATTATGTGAATTTGTATATTGTTTATGAGTTGTGTATGTGGGTTTCGGAAAAGTTAACTGTTCAAGAAAGGTTGATATATTTTTATTGCAATAGAGGCTGTGAAATTAGAAAGCAGGTATTAAATGTACTTGTTTAAAATTTTTGAGTTGGAGTATCTGTATTTTTTTGGTAATTCAATTGCTTAAAAAAGATTACTGAATTATTACTTTGTGCATCGCTAGGAATAATATGTTAGAAAACATTTTTCAAATACCAACTAGAGACGTAAAGACGCATATGAGATATTGTGATACAAAACAACGTGGTTCAAAGTATTGTCAGAACAAAACAAAGTATTTTTTAATTTTTCGTGTGACTAAGTATCACACAAAAACAATTGCTTTCGACTTTATTTTTCATTCATTGTTTTCAATCACATCCGTGAAATTAGAAGAAAGCGAGTTTCATGCAAATATAAAAACACTTTTTGTATTTGAAAAGTTAAATGAAGTCTCAATGCTTTCCCAGCTCCAGTGTTGGCTGACTTTTGAGTAGTTCGATTTTTTTTAAATTTCTTCTTCATTTAGGTTCAATTTAAATGCAGGTATAGATCCGAGTAGTGTGTAACTTATCCGTAGATTTTCAGTTCTTTGATTCACTACTTCTGACAAAATATATTTCCTACACACACTCTATTGAACCTTAAGTACCATCATTTTCCAAATACAGGAGCGAAACAATAAGCTGGGTAGCTGTGACTCGAGCTGCGAACTGTGTAACTGTTAATAAAACAGAAAACTTTGCACTTGCAATTACACCTGTAAACTGTCTAGCTGTGACTCCAGCTGCAAATTGCGTATATGTCACTCCGTGTTAAGTGTGTGGCTGTAACTACCGACTTAAACCGTGTAACTGTATTGGTGTTACTCAGCCGGAAGCTCTGTATAGCTTTGCACTACGTAGCCGTGACTTCAGCAGTAAAATGTGTTATTGTAACTTTGGCTGTCACCTACATGACTGTGACTCCAGTTGTAAACTGTGCAGCCTTGTGAAAAAAACGTAAACGATGAACCCTACCACGAATTGAATGTGCTTTGATTGCTTAAACATTGCAAGTCTTGTATCACAATACTAAAGAGGCTGATGGCTGAATGAAATGCATAAACATAGTTGCATGTGTTGTAAACTAAATGACAAAATGGTATTGTTCACCTCTTATCTACACTGATGAAACAGGAAATATTTTAAGCGGATTAGTTTTAACTTTCCATTACTACGTTTTTTTTTACTACTTTATCGAACGATTAATTACAGTGAAAATCACATACGATGTTCAATATAGAGGAAGCCTCTGCTAAAGCTTTCGTAGTCGGTTACAGTGTAATAGAAATCAAACCATGTTAGCAAAAAAAGTTGCGTTTAACATGATATAATCTTGTTAAACGACGCATTATTTATTCGTAAGGTGCGCGGCTTTTTCTTGTGGGTGTTCCTGCACTATTATTGATGAATTAGATCCATCTGAAAGGCTTATAAAATTTTTATTCGCTTATTCACTCAATGTAATTAATAGTTACCCTATTGGATTAACTTATGGATTTAAGATTTCGATGTTTCAGGTCAAGAACGAATAAAAAATCCCAGATTTTCACGTGTATCACAATGACCAGGCAGTGCAACTCAGCATGAAAACACAGAAAACGGTCCTCATTGAGCAATATTAATCTTGTTTCCCACAATAAACATGGAAAACAAGCCTGCACGAGACAATGCAAACAGCGATTTTAACAATAAGCATTCAAGAGCCCCAAATCTATTCGTCAATGGTAAAAAATAAGGCAACGCATGCAATGTTTCAATCTGTCAGAGCTCACAAAGCACAAAGTCAACAGTAAACATGCGGCCATCAGGCAGCATCTACGGGCCTTGGTTGGGTCTAAGGAAGCAGTGAACTCTGCTCTCTTTTGCTGAGTCATCTTTCTCTTTCTCTTATTCCTAACGCTCGTCTGCACCTTTACATGTGGTATGTCGGCATTCTTTTTTGAAAGTGAATGTGTTGTCTCTCTTTTGCCTGTATTTTCTCACCTCCTCATGTGGTAAAAGAAGTTTGAAAGTGAAAGTTAAAAATTTGCAGAAGTTCTTGTTGTAAAGGCAAAAGAATGTGTGAAATTAACAGATATTCTTCTTTTAAATTTATCTAAAATTTGAGTTCGAAAAATTATATATTTGCATCTTTTTTATTGAAAATAACAGAAGCCTCGTTTTGAAATTTACTGAAATTAATTTTTTACAGAAATGAATGTGCTTACAAGCTGAAGTACAGAATTGATCAAAGTCATGAAATAGTTGTCTTCGAATGTTACAAATTTTTCTTTTGTTTTTTCAATGTTCGTTGACGTACAGATTGTGTAAAAATGTTTTTTATGTGGAGCTCCATCCTCATCGGACGGGATAGCTTCAGGTATCCTCAATTTCGGTTAAAGTACTCCATTTCGTACGGAGGGTCCCTTATTCGTGAATTACGATACCCATCAAAATTATCTTGAAAGTTGTACACCTGTATGAAAAACAACGCACAATTTTTTAAAAAATTTCTGTTGAGAAATTTCAAATGACGTATGAAAAAAAATATACCACCGTATGAAATTTGCTAGTGAAGTTGAATTTTTTTCAGATGAAGTTTCATTCAAATCTCGATTCGCGTTTTAAATTCCTCATATTTACTCTTCCTCGTCTAAGCATGAACCGTCTAAGCATGAACTAAGTCTAAGCATGAACCTAGCATAATCGTCTAAGCATGAACCTAGGCTTGGTAGTTCAAAATGAGATGTTAGGGATTGGTAGTTACTTATTCAAATCTTTAAATTAAATATTTTACAATGCTGTTAACATATAATAATTTTAAGTTTAAAGTTTTTAACCAAAATTTAAGATTTTAAAATAAGAGTAAAAGGTTATTGTAACGTGAAAGCCAAACTCTGTGCACGAATTTTTCGAATTTCGTTCTCGCTAATCTGCCACTCTTCGAAATGATGTTGCTTTGCTTTCATTTAGAATTCTTGGTCCACATCTCCGCTGCCAAACGACGTTAAGCTCATTTGCATTCCAAATATGATGGAACCTTCATCAGGTCCCTAATTATTGCAAAGCTATTCATCGGGCGTTTGTGTCATACATCAAAAATTTTTCATAATTACTATTTAAAAATAACAGCTTTAGTGTATCTAGATCATGGAAGTATTTTTTACCGTAAAAACCTTTCACCATTCTGTCTAACCAATCTAAAAAAGACATTTCATATTCTTAGCATCATGATCTGGTGTAAATCTCCCACGTACACACATCGTCTTTTCATAAAACATACCAAATCTACCCCAAACATTTTTCCATCTTAATCTGAAGTGTTTCTCATCAAAACCTATCTCAGATGCCATTCTTTTGTTCTAAGTGACATCTTTGGGTTTCAATTTCACCACAGGGTCATTTACCCTACACTGCTTGAGACGTGGTCATTCGAAAACCGCACATGTTACCAGCAAACTCTCGCAGGAAAATTTGTTTGGACATTTCTCATGTTTCGAAGTATCCCGCAGCCTGTGTTCTCTTGGTGCATTCCGTTCATTCTGTACATCTGATCTTTTTACGCTTCTACAATATGCTTTTTCGCTTTCAAAATTGTTAGCCGAAAGCGTGATACGTGAATACATTAGATTCAACAGGAATATTTACAACTATGTGATTGTTAAAGCATTTAATTGTTTTTGCCCTTTATGGTTGTGGTCAGAAGTTGTTGCATGGAATTTCCTCATCTAAGTTCGAGCGTTGTATTTGAGGCAAGTAAAAATGTCGATCACTATTTTGTCTGATGTTTAAACTCACAGCTGACAAAGTTTTTAAGAGCATTACGTTTGAATACTTTACAAATATAAGTAACATCACTCAACTTCTGATGACTATGTAAGTACACTATGGAAGTGCGAGAATACCGTTCTGCACAATGCTTACCTCTACTGTGATTGAGTTGCTTCAATGAGAGCTAAATTTCTTCAGCTTTAAACGTGAATACGGGCCTTCTAAATGCTTTTTAAATTCTCAATTTTCTATGGGGCGAGTCCGCGTAAAACTAGCAGAGAGACTGACTCTTGCGACTACAGTATTCCTGCCTTCTCGTTCGACTACAGTATTCCATCCATCGTACCAACTGAGCAATTCATCTACGAGAGCCGGGTGATAGAAGTGAGCAGGTCTTGCACAGCTTTGGAAGACTACGCCTGCGAAACGAGTTTATAAAGCGCTCTGTCTTTTGAAAATAAGGTTCTTTTTCCTTGAAGCAGCTACACTCTCTTGTGTGAGAGAAAAAATATGGAAGTTGGATTTTTTCGAATCGTTAAATAATATCACGAGTTCGTACTACGGCGAAAAGGGCGGGCAAGCAAATATTGTACTTGACCACCTTTGCTCTGAACGATCAGGGTTCTTTTATCATACATTTTTAAACTTGTTATTAGTTAAGGATTACACTTTTCATGAAGTCTAAAATTGATCAATAAAAACGGAGAATATTTCTTAAAGTGCCTTGCTGCAGAAACAATGGGAAACATCGTTTATAAACTAAACATTTGTTGGAAAGCGTTTCCACAATGCAGCCTGTTGGATTAATATAAGCTGGGTCAAAAAAAAAACGGGAATTACTCCCAACTTTAATGCGAAAGAGAAAAGATGAAAATAAGACATCGAATGTAAATTTTACGTGGCGATATTACTGATAGCTCAGTGTTGCATTTTCTCTACTGCATCACGGAAAATTGACTGCCGAGTTGTACCCTGCCATCGCTGGAACGTGGAAGATGACATGCAAAGCTGCAAGCATTCAAACACGCAAGCAAACATTGCTGTGAGAGTTTTATGAGTTCAGAGATTACTGATTTTGATAAACAGAAAAAGATCCAACCGTGAACAGTCCACATTACTTCTAAAAAAAACAGGCTGAAAAAAATGCAGTCAATCTAGAGCAAAAATAGTCGACTTCCTAAGTGCCGACTGCATGCGGCATTGGAACGCACAAACGCACAAGCAGCTGGTGCTGCGATTGCCTTCAAAGGAAATGGGCGACCCCAGACAGAACAAATTAAGCGAGGGACGTTAGGATGCTAAGCAACAAGTATGACTGCAGTTGATGCAAGTGTCGATGGCCGCTGTTCAGTCGTTAGCTCAGAACAGCTCCTTGTTTGGCCTGATGTGGTAGGCGCGGCCGCTTCGGCCCAGACGCGTCTCTGCCCCGTCCTTTTTATCTCTCTAGACATGACAACTCGCATTGCGAACCTGCCGCTCCAGAACACTGGTTCTCCATGCTTTTTGGGTGACGACTCACCAAAATTGCGCACTGATGGGACTTTTTGTTCAGTTTCAATGATGAAAGTGACCATTCGATGGGATTGTCTGCTGAGATGCAATACTTAGACTAGTCTGAAAATATCTGAAGCAATAAAAGATTTTATTTGGGGTGACGACGCATTCACGTCCCTGATGTGACTTGAACTTTTTTGCTCAACTTAAATGATGTAAACGATTATTCGATGGAATTATCTGCTGAAATAGGGAATTTACGCCTGTCTAAAAATATTTGAAGGGATTTCACCTGTTGATTATTTCCCTGTTCTGTGGATAACGGTAGCGCATAAAATTTACAGAGAATCTATCATCTTTATCACTGATATATTCATACATTTACTTGAACTTGAATCGCAATTAATGTGTTCGCATCTTAAACTTAAGGCTGTAAACGCACCTCAATATAAAATTCACGATCAAGATATTTGAACATCACTTGCTCTTCCCACACGAACAACACTCACGGAATGAAAAGCAAAAACATACGGAATCAATTTTTTACTCCGAATTATTTTTTCGTATTATCCTGGTGACTTTGCAGCGCATGGAAAAGCATCGGCGTCAAAAGTTTGAGGTCAATCTTGCATAGGCAGAGATTCCTGTTGCGTTAGAGGCTCATTGTGAGGCCGGCCACGAAGGATGAGGAAAAAGGTTCAATGATCTTCCTCTCGAGCTTGGTCATCGGCTTACACAACTTTCAAGTGCGTCGGCGGAAGTTGTAGGCGCGTAAAAAATTCAGTGAAAAAATCGTAGGGAACATTTGTCATGCTAAACTTTTTTAGTCTTAGGTGAATGTTTTTTCAAATGTTTAAATTTTTTATTATTTAGGTAAATGTTTCACATTCATAAAGAGGATCGGTGAGTGTGTAAGGTAGCCGTTTGCGTCACTCATTCCTCCTGCTACTGTTTCGAAATTTCATTTTCAGGGCTCAGAAAATATAATAATAATAACTTTTAGCGCTCCATTAAAGACTAACTCCATCACTATTCGTTTGAAAATTTTTGCGATAGTTATTAAAAATCTATAAGTTTAATGTTTATCATAAATTAGATATCTTTCGTTACAGAAAAATTGTTTTTCCGTGGTTGTTAAAACCCTATTAGCTAGATGATTATCTTAATAAGACGTATTTTGTTACAGAAAATTGTTTTAAAAATCCTTCTTATGTAATCATTTATTTGAGATTCGAAATATTGGAGATGTCTTTCGTGTTTATCAATTCTCAAATCTGTGAGCCGTTCTTGCCTTTCACAAGAGCAATATGGTCAGAAAGAGATTTTTGATGTAAAATTAATTTCTTCACATTCATATGGCTACACTTATTGATAATTCAAGAATAACAGTTAATTTTAGCCAAAGTGACCTCATTAGATTATATGTTTAAGTGCTCTTGAAAAATTTTGTTCCTTGCAAGCGTTTTTGATTCGATGCACAGGCTAAAGATTCAGAGCAGAGTTCATTTCATCCTTTAACTTATACATTTTTGAACTCATTTTACTGTTAATACATCCACAGCCATTTGATTCCATAATACATTAGGTTACCAATCAGAATGAGAAAAAAACCGCCGTTCGATGGTGGCGGTTTCAAAGAATTTCCAGAAACACATCACGGAACAAATTTAAAAAGAAACACAATATATCGAGACATTTTCTTACACATATGTTTATTTATATTCGAGTATATATATAAATTGGAACATTGAGGTTGTAAAAATTGTTTTCGGTAATAAAACGACGCTGGATACCAATTTTTTGAGTCATGAGAACTAATTTTCATTCGTCCGAGTTGTGGCATAAGTCCGCTTGTGTTCCTTTTCAGAGAAAGCCGGAAAGACTCTTCATTTTGCAGCAGCTGTCAGTATACAGAGCAGTGGCTCACGGGCATCCCTGGGGAGGATGGTCGATCGACTTCAACTGCAGCATTTTAGGCTTGGATTTCTCTTCGGTATTTCAAATATGGCTTACCGAATGACACATATCAGTGGTAAAAATTAAAGTTTGCCTTCCAGATGGTAACTTTGGGAATTGCAGAAATCAAACGTGATTAAATAATAACGATCACGTGAAAAGTTCCGAATTAATAAGATATGTTTTTGAAAATTGCAGAAATCAAATGTGTTTGTATTTATAACGAGGAAAAGTCTGGAATTAATAACACATGTTTTTCAAATGAAATAATCAGATGGAATGCTACCATAACCCCACTTATTCTTCTCAAAGCTAACAGTAATTTTTCCAAAACGAGAACAATTAGATGCAATTCAGTAAGCTTGAAGATAATTAAAAATTCATCCGTATTTAGACGAGTTTAAAGGTAAATCTTTTCATTTTCCTCTCGTTCAAACAAGTAAATAAAAATGCTTCTAAACTAAGGGAGTTCATTGTATATAATTTCTTTGAAATTACGATTTTATGAGATGAGCGTAGTAAGTTCATTGTGAAAAAAACATATGAATGCAACAAAAAGACTTTCCGCAGCGTTTAACTTAAAATAGCAGCTGGTTCATACTATGATTCTAAGCACCACGTGTTATTTCCTTTTACAGCCTAGCATCACTTCCTGAAGAGGACACAGGTAGGGTCTGAGGTCTCCGATATTACTTGCCGAGAGAAATTTTATGGTACACTTGAACAGCTACATCCCGTTGGGAAAGGATGCGTATGTAACTAAATTTATGAATCATATTCCAAAAAATAAATGTTCGTGAAAAATCGTGGAGTGTGAGAAATGGTATGTGAGTGTGTGTGTGAGGGCTTGAATTGCAGAGTATTACTACAAATATCAGAAAGTTATTTTTTACCATTAATTATTACAGAAGCGGGGCGTGGACGGCAGTAGTCAATAAAGTCAACTAACTACCCAAGAATTTCAGAGGGCTTTAAGTACGGAAATGGAAGCTGAAAACCGGGGAGATTTAAGAAATTATCTCCACACATTTCAATATCACTCACAGGATTCGTAAAATTATTATTCAACATCCATTATTTGGTTAACTGTCTCCTACTTGGTCCATCACGCATAAACAAACCAGAGTTTCAAAAATTCAGATGGTGAAAGTAGATACCTCGCATTAAAGACTAAATGAAGAGTAATGAATTCATAATTACTTAAATGAAGCCCATTCATATTTGAATGGCTTAAATGAAGAGCATTAAAGTTTAAAACGAATGAAATGAAGCGCACTAAAATTGAAAAAAAAATGAAATGAAGCGCATCAAAACTCTGGGGTTTACAGACAGTGCTGTCACACGCCGCTAAAGTGCAAGCAGCGCCAGTTGCTTGCTGCTCACCTGCAGGGCCCACGCCTAATTACTAGGTAGTTCCCGCTCTAAAATGATGAGCTATTTATAACTAATATTAAGTAAAACCTACACGGACAGTGAGTCGCTCTAAAACACGTCATTGCATGCGGCATACTCAAGTGTAGTTTTTGAACGACATTTCTCGTTGGTTGATGTAAGGGATGTACTATTTTTATCACAAATAAAAAATTGAAACTTTCTGTTTGAAGATTTCTCCAACGAAAACCACAATAAGTTCATGTGATAAAAAAATTACTGCATTCCACTGACATTTACACCATTAACTTATTCCATAAAAACAGAACATCTTCTGAGAAAGCTGACAGAAAATCTAAAAATTTCCCTCCGACTAATTCAGAATTTGTATCCAGAATGTTCAACTACGTGCACAACACATCTATGTAGAAGTAGAAGTCCAACAAAAGAAGTTCGTTTTAGAGATAATCTAAAAATTACACGCTGATTAACTGAGAATCTGTATCCAGTATGCTCAACTAGGGTACAACACATCCATTGTGTGGTGGAAGAAGTCCGACAAAACTTCCTCGTCCCGTTTTCTCGTTTCTGGCTCCACAGTAGATGTGCCGCGATCTCCTCCTTGATGAAGGCGGGAAGCAAAGAAGCAAAGCTGAGAGCAGGGTGTGTGCTGAGCGGAGAGGAAGACTTTCGTAAGGGCGTGGCGAGAGCAAGGCTCTGGCGACGAGGAGGGCAGGGTGCCTGTAGAACAGACGCAATCAGCTGCGTTCCTCGATAAATATCGGCGCCTTTGAAGTCTTCAAGGCGTACGGTGAGACGCGGGAATGTCGTTAAAAACTTTGATTTTAAGAAAGAAAATTACTCGTAAAAGAAGAGTTAAGTCATATCTTCCATTGCGTTTTTAAATAGACCGGATCACCGAATGTCTCTATCACTGAGTACATTATCGTTGGTGTGATTGCTTCTGGTCTAAATGAATTCTTAATTACCTCGTGAAGGCAATTTCATTCCGTAGAAGAAATTATTTCTATTGTGAGCAGTTCCGCAAGCTACATAAAATATTAAAAACACTCATGAGTCGTGAATACACAAAGCGTTCGTTGAATTGTACGTTCAAATAACACTCATCTTCACAATAGAACGTTTGCTCAGAAGTGAATTTGAAAACGCTATTGTGCGCGATGCTATCCTCCGTTTTCTAGAATTGTTGAAGAATATTTTTTCTCCTGTGCACTTTATAAAAAAATAAAATCTAGCTTAACTTTTAAAACTAGGAGAGTAGATTATAAATAACATAGAAATAGAAATAGAGTGCTATTGAATTTTAGGGAGTGTTTTAGTAAAGATGATCAGTGATTTTCTTCGTCTTTTAACGCGTGATGAACTGGAACAGTTTCGGAATGTCGAAAAATTAGAAAAGAAACTATAAATAACAAAATTAAAAGTGCTCGAAGAACACATGTGTAGCTAAAACGTCATAATACTCACTAAATGAGCAATTAGAGAGTGCGAGTGGCAGCATAGGATGTTTTAGAATACCAGAACTTGAAAGTAAGGCTTTAGGGAATGGTGTCGAGTGAGGATGCATTAGCAAAAGACTCAAGCGGCAGTTATGCCAATTTGAGCTCTCTTTAGCACCTACGTCCTGCGGTAAGGAATTCCATGTCATCATTTAAATTCTACGACGTTTAAAAATATTATGATAATTATGAGACAAAATCAATGCTCATTTCAGGCCAACTGGAAAGGTAGGTTTATGTATTGAGAAACAATAAATTGGTTTTTGTACTTACGAATGGTTTGATCAATGACAAAACAAGGAAAATGGCAACTACATTAATAATAGCATTCATTTAACGCTGATTTAGTTGGCATTTGCAGTTTCAATCTCTTTTTCATGCGGACTGTCACGTTTATAAAGCTGATCAGAATGACATTCGTCGGTCGTCCACCAGGTTAGTGCCACTCATGTACTCACCTTAAAATATGTCTCAGTGAATGAATGAATAAGCTAAATACCTCGACTAAGAAAGCTAAGTCTGCGTGAAAAATAAATTGATAAATTTATTTCCATAAATTTCCATAAATTTAAATTGATAAATAGTTAAATTAAATTGTAATTGATTTAAGAATGAAAAACAATTTTCCAAAAACTTTTCACTGAAAATATCTTATAGAAACACAAGTAAAAGTTGATCAAATTACTGCGATTTGCGAAAAATGTAGAAACTTAAATTTTTTGTTGAATAAAATTAATGATCAAACACCAACAGAAACATTTTTGATCAATAACAGACGCAAATGTCGATTATAAATCACGAATTTTTGGCTCGACGAGGCCACGATCATACCACTAAAACACAAGTCAAGATTAATAAATAAGAGGCAGTTCGACAAATAATGTTACAATGTAATTGAAAGTCAGATTCTTGCGTTTTGCAAGAATATTGGCAATTAGAGTCGACTTTCATTTGTCTTTCTTCCTCATTCAAAACAAGGTTTCACATCTGTTGGTGAACGATGCTCAATTCCGTCCTTCTGTCAGTTCAGATTTGTATTTCTTTCTCAAACATTTTTCTTCAAAAACCATTTCATTGGCCTGCATGCGCCATTTTAAGTTTTTAAGAAGTTAATGGACTTCGTAATCCAACTTTGCTCCACCAGCAGCGAACAAGCTTTCAAACTATGCACAGCGAACAAGTTTTCAAACCCTGTACTCAATTCTTAGACCGGAGTGATCTTTAATTTCATGAGGACAGCACGCTACAGAGTAATATCAAAATGCCCAAAAGTTCCCCTGTTTAAGTGCACTGAACAAATAGATTTTAATTCTAACTTCTCGTGGTTGATGAATGCTGATCATGGTCGTTAAGTTGATCAAACAATGTGTTCAAACCATAATTGTTCACATAAGAAAGAAAAAATATTTTTGGATATCATAATTATCAGTATTTTTACACCTCAACGAAACAAATTAATCCACCTTACAAAATATTCCCTCAACGCGCACCAATTACTCCTGTTTTTTACGCACTCAGTGCACCTCAGCAAGGAGACAGAATTACCGATAACTTCACGGATGTCCCTACAACAGCGTATCGTATAACGATTCGAGGTTCTGATAGTCAGATAATTGATGCAAAAATTACCTACTAGGAAATGTTTTTATGAAAAGCCTTATTCTATACCTTTAGTTTGCAAAACTCCCCAAAAGCATACGAAATATTTTACATAATAATAATACACGGAGTCGCTGATCAACGAACACCTAACACCGGTAGCTGGGAGGAACAAAACTATAGTTTTCAAAAATTACTCTGTTGTACACGCAGTGAGTCGTACAGTGAAATGATGCGTTGGACATTGAATATCATCTCCGGGGATACGAGAAATGGTCCTCCAGCCATCAACACGTACATGGTAAACACATTAAACTTTGGCTTTTGTGGCACGATTTGTGTAAAAAGCATTAACAAAGATTGCAGAAATGGCGTCAGATAGCGTTTATTTCAAAAGTAGGGTGTTGTGTAAATACCAAATTTACAGTAAAAAATTATAAATGAATAATGAATAAGTAAATGAAATAACATCAATCATTTACTTGATTATTTATCGATGGAGTTGTGGGCGTTGTGGTTGTTTAGTTCCGGTCCGGTAATTTGAGATCGCATACCCATACAACAAAGGTACTTGTACTAAGAGTTGTTGCGTGACAGAGGATCACTGCTCACCCTCGGTGGCGTTTCAGCCGAACTCCTGTGCTAATAAAAAGCGGCAAAAGTCGTAAAGAACAATTACACTTCTGATAGTACAACGCAGAGTGCTTTACGGTCTAACTTAAATTGAATGACTTTCCGATCGAAGCCACAAAGCACTAAACCTATGGTGTGTAGAGCTGCTCAAAACATTAGCGTACAATGCCTTTAGTAGTTATTAATGAGAGAATAATCTGAGTTGACCATTCTCAAGAGTATCAAGTAGTGAGCACTCAAACTTCTCTCGTTAAAAAAGGGCCAAGTGATAAAGAAAGTCATCTGAACTTCGAGCGATTGTAGGCCAACGTCTAAATTATCCGCAGGTCTACACAGACAGCGAATGTCGCACTTTCCGAGACATGCGACTCAGTTCAATCTACAGGTCTACCTAGACATTGAATGTCGAACTTTCCGAGACATGCGACTCAGTTCAATCTACAGGTCTACCTAGACATTGAATGTCGAACTTTCCGAGACTTCAATGGACTCCCTGGCCTTAAGAGAGTTAATACTTTGAATGTACCCCTAAGGGATTGACAGTACTCGGTGAAATATCACGGCCTATCATCAAGTGATGCAAAATCTAAAATTTTTACTCAATTTAAATTTATCATTTACACACTGGCTTCATGGTAGACCGTGACTGGCATTTCAGACGCGCAGGAAGTCATGAGTATTAATCTTGAAAAATTGTTTTTCATGGATTTAGGCAATATTCATCTGTTCTAACTCATATTTTCAAATTGATGTTTTCAAACCCACCTTACCGAATAAGTTACTGTATGTTGCATGTTAGAAACACTGAGGATCTCAAAATTTTATTTCGATTTTGAAAATATTACCGTCAACAGCTTGTTCTAAGATGTGACATATCGTGCGTTTCAGAATAGGTGGCACACGAGGCAAAAATGAGAAGTTTCAAACGTCGGACGCTGGGAAATCGGAGTTGCTGTGTATTGTCATTATTTCATCAATGAAAATGTTCACTTAGCTCAGCTTGGTAAAATTTAAAACACTACCAAATTTCAGAAAATTCTCAATCACTTACTCGAAAACACAATAGACTCAAATAAAAAGATTAGCGGATTGTTCAACCCTCGTTCTTCACCACGCACCGATGCAGCTGCACTCGAGCCTCGGTACAAACATAAGGGATCAAGTCTGTGCCGTTACAGGTTCAGAGAGTATCAAAGAAAAATAGGCATCTCGCTCTCGCCTGAGTGTTATGGATTCTAAGGGGCACGGTCTCACGCAGCAAACCGCAAACAAAACATAAAGTAGACTTTCGAGTTAGACGACAAATGTTCGGACACGGCTGAACGAAAAGCCCTGCTGTATCTACGATTCGTACGTTGATCGAGCAAGCGTGAGAGAGAGAGAATGACGATATTGTTTTGGTATTAGAGAATTTTTCTTCACGATACAGAAAAGTTCAAGTTATTTTGAATTGTTGAACTGCGGTTAGGTGTAATAACATCAAAATATGTAACGAAAGGCTGTGGTCAATGTATCTTTAATTCTAGATAAATGTTCGAATGCTTCACGCTGGTGCGATGGACGTTGAATGTCATATTCAGAGCGTCTTTCTGGTAGTGAGAAAATTACTGCGCTGAAAGTTCGTTTCGGCCGTCGATCAAATTCTTCATATCCCATGCAGCAGTGTTGAGCGTTCTTATTCTGTCACATATGAGCTTAATTAAATGTGCACATCACGAGTTCAACGAGGAAAACATTTGTAGTTTGAATATATGGATCCATGTATTATACTATCTTGATCAGATCCCTTAAAAATGCAAAAATTCATAAAAATAAAGCGTTCACCCGAAAAAGACACAGTGACTAACTGTTCAGCTGATAACGTAAGATTTGAAAAATGGGGGCTTGTCCCTCAGTTTTTCTTGGGGGTTACATGCACCTTTCCTGTACCTTAGCTCTGTTCATCAGGTTAATCATTTTGATTTAACTTTCCAAATGTTTGGTTTTGAGCAACTTGCAAAATAATTGCGTATGTGTTTTTACAAAATTATCTTGGCTAAAATTTGTAAATCTACAGTGAGTAATGCGCCCAACGGTAATTTCTTTTCTATCCCTCTCATTCACGTGTTTTCGTCAGTTTAACTTCTTTCTCAGTATTAGATCCTAATCAATTTCTATTCATTCTCTCGTTTCCATTCATTGCTTTATTCATTCGTAATGTGAGTTTGCGAATGTTTGCCTTCCTGACTTGTACCTATATAGAAAAGTTCTATGCCAAGGTCCGGAACGCAACTGCGAATGACACAAATTGTTCATATTGTTCTATGCGCTGCACTGTTAGCTGGAGCTCATATCGAGGTCCTCATTTCTTTTGCGAGACAACAATTCTACCAAATTGAACATCTAGAGTTACTTGTGGAAACCAAGAAAGACAGCTCATTTCCATCACGGTGAAGGAGATGTACACTTTCGATCAGAGCAATATTGTCCGGGAGGGAAATGGAAAGCCAAGCTTTTTTCACGTTTTGAATTCGTAAGTCGTTACTTTCCCATTTCATCATGCAACATACGGTGCGTTGTCATTAAAAAAATGTGTTTTGAGTCTCCTTGTTTCTGACCTTTTATTAAATGCTGCATCATCACAAGTTACAACAGCTAGATGAACAGTCACTCCTTTTATAATTACGATTGGAATCTGCTGCTGCACTTATTTCTTGACGTTAGCCAAAATGCTTTTCGCTACTCAGGAGGCATACGAAAATAATTCTTTAGTTAGTATTTTTATTAATTAAATTATTCAATGACTTATTTTCAAAAATGAAATGCCATCGATTCGTTAAATTTTTTACGGAAAGCTATTCAAGGCTCACTGCTTGCCAAAGAGAATAACTTTTGACATGTACTTTCGTTTCTGCCTAAAAATCGGTGTTAGATGCATGTTGGTCAGCTGCTCCGTGTATTGTTAATACGTAATATATTTTATATGCTATTGATGAGTTCTATAGAGTAGTGGTTTAGAACACGTCTTTTAAAAGTAATATTTCCCAAGATCATCAGAGATGTATGAAGTTCATATTAATTATCTACGTGAATTTTCTCAAAGCTCGTGGTGTTAAAATTACTAATTTTCAGCAATTTTACCTGAAGCAGTTGACCTTGTACTTTTCTATTATCCACATTTTTCTTCATCCTCATATAAAAAAACATCAGGCGATATGTGAGTGTGTTGTGGCAGTTGTAAATTCTGATCGGGATATGCTACCATTACGTTATCACTAAAAGTGTTTAAAATATATAACCTGCAATAACGCAAAGTATAGTTTCATTAACGAATGTTTAAAATATAAAGGGTGCAATAACGCAAATCATAATTTCATTAACGAATGTTTGAAATATAAAGGCGTGCAATTATGCAAAGCATAATTTTAGGAACGAATGTTTAAAATAGAAAGGGTGCAATAACGCAAATCATAATTTCATTAACGAATGTTTGAAATATAAAGGCGTGCAATTATGCAAAGTATAATTTTAGGAACGAATGTTTAAAATAGAAAGGCGTGCAAAAACGCAAGGCATAATTATGTGATTCAATCGAAATTTGAGTCGAAGCAAAGGCAGAACGAGAGTTTCGCAGAGGGCATCGTTGCCCCAGACAGAGCGCCGCCCACGTCGGCCCAGACTCCATCTCTGAGACTCTAATCGTTCATGCATTGTTCAGGTACTTGTCAGGCTTCGTTAAGATAAATTTCTTATGTGCACGCAAAAGCATTCTTAGAAAATATCCCGCTGATTTCGAAGCTTTTGATCCTAAGGCAAAAAAGTATAAGGAATTAAATTGCTTTGAATTGAGGTCGTACAGTAGAAAAAATTCAAGATTCAATCAGGCGTGACGACCGAACTAAAAGTTCAATGAGGCTGCACATGCGTATTTTCATTTCTAAGTACGAACATGGTTAGAACAAAACCGCCCAAGAAGCTCGCAAAATTACTATTTTCTCTTTTAAAACAGCACATACACACACAATACACCTTCGGTGTGCTCGAATTCAGTCATTTTTAATGCCGCCAAAGTCAAAGAGAATCGCGTCAAAAAATTTGGAAAAAACTCAAAATTAAGCAAGCATTTTCAAAGATTATGAACAAATGCTGTTCGAAAAAAAATGATACTCATCTACTAAGTATTCAACATAATGCATTTTTAACGATCGTCTCAGTGATTGCATGTGAACAACAGAAAGAAACATTCAAATAAGGCGAAACCTTAAAAGTCGAATACACAAACGGTATTCAAACTTGTTGAGTTGAATTTTTTTCACCGTGAGGAAATATGATAGAAATGTGTATGAAGACGATGCTATGATCAGCAGCTGCTGACTCAGGTAATTTGATAGACGACCATCTTTCACACCCATCTCGGTTCTCTAAGCCCTGGCTGTAATGTCGACCCATTAAAAAAAAGGGATCCTTCTCGCAACACAAATAGCAGATTCGCTGGAAGCAATCATAAATTGTAACTTGAAATGTTGTGGCTTCGCAGTGTATTTCTGATGAGAGTTACAGGTTCCAATTCTAATAATTTTTGACAATCACAAATTTATTTCCGTAATTGCTACTTAAAAATTGACACTACTCATAGCTCCGCGAAGTTACCATTCCTTATCATTATTCTGACGTTAGAAAATCATGAATTCTTTTAACTTAATCTCCATCAAGACGTAGCTTGCACATGTACGAATATATGTCGCTCGTGAGAGCACAGGGTTTTGAGATGTGTTTCTAGAACATCAAAATATTCTTGCAAACCAAACTACATGCATTGCGCTTCATAATCATTATCAAATATCATTCAAAAAGTTTCAAATTTCTCTAGAAACGAACTAATGAATACAATCAAAACGCGGTAAATTCTTCTTTAACAAAAAAGCAGCCATAATTCAAACTCTCTGTCCATTTTCCCTGAACACACGCCCCAGAACCACCAGTTTTTGACCCGCTGCCTGCTTTGCAATTCTCCCCAGAATGTTCACTGCAACTCGGTTTTTGTGGTCCAAGGAACGACTTTCACACTGTGATGCTATTGTGAGCCAGCTAATGACGAAGGTCAAATTCAGGATCCTGCCGAGAATGTCAATGGCATGAATACAAATTAATATAATTCTAGTCAGATGAATAAATGTAAAACAATTGATTCAAAGTATGACATTTTATCCATTTCACAAGCGTAGACTTCTCAAAGGAATACCCAAAATTTCTAAGAATGGTGTCCTGTAGAGCAATATGTTGAAAAGCCGGTGCCAGAACAAAACCTTTAGGGGATGCCTCGCAAAATAGCGTGTGGAAATTAACACCTTCATTACTGTATTACTTACCGGTGGGTCATGCTTACGTTGTTTCAGCTGCAAAACGACCCATTGATGGGTCATTTGAAAATTTTTTTACAACCTTTTCAAATTAATGGTATTTATTTTACCAATTTAATGTTTTATATTTATAAAATTCTTAACAACTTTTTACCATAAATTTGAGTTGGCTATTGAACTTCAGTTTAACCCATCATAGTCAATGTGTTGGTGTTGAGTTCGTTCCCTGATGTACCCAGCAGCGAACGTTTTGCTGATAGTGCAGGCGTTGAAATCTTCCTTTACGGACAAAAGTGTCGTCACAAATGCTGAATTCGCATATGTTGTCGTTCACACAAATGCTGAATTCGCATATGTTGTCGTTCACACAAATGCTGAATTCGCATTTGTTATCGTCGCTACAAATGCTGAAGTCGCATATGTTGTCGTTCTCACAAATTCTGAATTCGCATTTGTTATCGTCGCTACAAATGCTGAAGTCGCATGTGTTGTTGTTCTCACAAATTCTGAATTCGCATATGTTGTCGTTCTCACAAATGCTGAAGTCGCATATGTTGTCGTTCACACAAATGCTGAATTCGCATATGTTGTCGTTCACACAAATGCTGAATTCGCATTTGTTATCGTCGCTACAAATGCTGAAGTCGCATGTGTTGTTGTTCTCACAAATTCTGAATTCGCATATGTTGTCGTTCTCACAAATGCTGAAGTCGCAGGTGTTGTTATCATACATTGCTAAATTCACAAATTTTACCGTCCTCACAAATGCAGAAGTCGTAATACGCACAGCGACAAATTCTTCACTTCAGCCAGCAGTCAGGCAGATGTGCGAATCGAACGGATCTTTGAAGGGGAGGTCACCCACCAATTTTTGAGCAAAGATATTTTCGAGAGCTCATTTACTCTCAGAGCGCTTGTGTTAAGATTACTTACTTCAAAACTCCGAAATTGTAAAGATTACTCAGCCTCGAATACTTCAATAACCCAATTAACAAACTTAACCATTCCAAAAAGGGGTAAATTGCATTTTCCAGCATTTCTGAGCAACTTCGACACCATTGCTGCAGTACGCGCGGGCTACCCTCACAGAGGTGGTCCGTTGCTTGCTCTGGCTTGCAGAACAACACTCTCTCCAACGCCTCAGAAAGCCAGCTGCCCTGCATCTCTGGGCCATCAAGCCCTCTCTTGCTTCGTCGCCCACTCACATTCTGCGTTGCAGATCCAGATCAACACTCTGGCTGAGCGCTCATACGTTTTATTAACTCTTCCACATGTAACTGCATTCATTGGTAGTCGTATACAAGTCAGCCTATCCTCTAGACGTCGAAACCCGTGTAGATTTGATCAATGACTGCTTTGAATGTTGTTGCTACGAATCATATCCAGTAGACCTTAAATTTGCCTCTAACATTCAAATGCAGGAACATTTAAATTTGTAAATATTCTACTTTTTGCTGATCTCGCTACGTGCGCACGTCCACCGAGTTCGAGATTCTGGATTGCATTTTCTTTTCTTCATTGCTGCCTGAATAATGTAAGTAGAGTTTATTATTGCATCTCAGATCTTTACTTAAAATAAGACGGAATAGAATATATGGTATATAATAGATCTGTTCCATGAATAGATCTAATGATTTTGACATAAAGATATAACATTACAACGTATGTACAAAATTAGAAATGAGAGCTGTACGTTCGCTCTTAGAATTTCTCACACAAATGCTCAAAATTTGCATAAGATTGAGACTGCCTTAGTGACCCCTTAGAACAATTCCTGACCAGGCTATCAGTTTCCGAGCATAGATAATCGTCATTCATTTCCAAACGCGCAACACTTGTGAGTCTTCAACTGGAAATCAATGATTAATAACCGGAGACGGGGAAGAAAACAAGCAAGACCACCACAAACATAAAATTGAGGCCACTATTTCTCGTCCCTACAGAAATGATATCTCTTCCACACGGTAGAAATGAACCATGAAGTTTACGAGTTGCCTCTAGTAGAAGAAAAGAATTGCCTTTTCTGCTACGGTCATAAGCTAAAAACGCTTCTGAGGTCAGACAATCTTGCATATGGGTATCCAGTTCCGAGGAGTTATGGCAAATTGACCTAACGACTTCGAATCAGTCACTGTAACTTTGCATTCGAGGTGTTACTCAAGGCAGGTCTTTCATCGTAAACTCACCAGCTGCAATTGTCGCTGGAAAACCAACGCCGTTTCTTGGTGACGATAACGAGAAGGGGCTTCGTACATCACTCGAGGCCTCTCATTGGCGCAGCTCGAGGTCTAGGAGTGAGAGCTCGCCGTGTATGTAATGCGAGACGCTCACGCACGGCAGAGGCAGGTATAAAGTTCCGTCGGTTTAAACTGGCAGTAAATTATCAGTGTAGTATTTGATTAAACATTTAACCCACGAGCGTGCCACTTGTGTTTGTGATTCTGTGTGGTTACCTTGTTTGTTCGGGGAACAATGCGGATTACGTGGATCTTATATATCTGTTATGTTACAGGGTTTTGTCAGGGTCTACAAACACGGTAGAATACGGAACAAGGAGAGCTGAAATTAACGCGTCATGGTTCCTTGTTGCCGTCATTAATTAACAAAACACTTAAGGCTGTTTTACTGATTAAACAAAAAAAATAAAACGAATGATATTGTTGAACTGAGTTTAAGATTAGCGCAGTATGGTTCGAAATTTTTGAGTTCGTACCTTCATGAGGTTCATGTTTTACTGATCGTTGAAAAGATATTCTGTTGTCCGACGCAAACTTGAAGAGACTGTCATAAAAAAATATAAATTTCTATCGAAGCATCGATTGAAGAATGAATGAATTAAGGAGTAATTCTCTCGCGCAACTGGTGAATTTCATTCTGAAATGCCAATGAAAGTGACCATCGCAGAAAAAAACTTGTTTGTTGTTTTAGTTGATAAAACAAATAAAAAGCCGAAATGGTTGAGAAAAATACCATTGTATTAACGCAGAACAAACTCTTTCAATTCTCTCAGTAACTTCTTTATCTTTTTGTTATTGTTACTGTTTTTTAATCAGTTCATCACACGAGTAGATTAGAAGGCTTTTTTCAGTTTTACTTTTCTGAAGAAAACAGCAATTTAGCGCAGAATAAAAATTGGTTGAAAAATGAATTTTCAAGCACTAAGTTTTGAAACAATAATGTAATGTAACGTAAAATGTCATGTATCCTGGAATAAAAACGATAAGTGTTTCATCAAAAAAGATTATTACTTTCGAATTGGGAAAATTCCTTTGCATCTTGTTCCCTAATCTGCGCATTTCATCATGCCACGTCGCTACCGCGCACAATCACTTCTACAGTTTTATCATTCGAGGAAAGTTCGCTCGCTCAAGAAGCACTCCGTTTGTAGCATGTACAGTAAAAGTCAGTCCACAGGTGTCAGATGTACACTGCTTTTTCTTCCGGACGTAATAATGAGTGATGTCACTCAGGAATACACCAAACATATACGCAAAAATATTGGAACAAACGATACATAATATTTCCTGATAAGTAAGAGCAGGGAATTAAGTAAGACAAGTGACAGGGAATATATTTTTCCCACATGTCTCTGGGACAAATGGTGTCTTAGTTTTACCAACCAATAATTGGGTTGAACTATGTGATAGCTTTCAGAGAGCAGAGCTGAGGATTGGTCATCGAGTGACTTTGGGATAACATCCACACGCAAACACTGCAACTGCGCACTCTCTTGGACGTATATACTTTGATTAAAGACTCGCATGTTCGAACTTTGATGTCAAAATATGAGACATGGAACAATAGTGATTGTGAACAATAGTGAACATTCCAAAGATTCGAAATTCTAAGTGCACAGTAGCACCTGTCTCCTTTGAAACGAAATTACCACAGAACGCATTCGCAATTTTGCATTAAGAATAAAAAGACAAAACAGAACAAACCACCTGGCAACAACTGTGAAGTTGCTCTTCATGGATATCCACAGAAATAAGATTTTGAACATATGCAATAATCTGCAAAGTCTTCGATTAGATTAGATTATCGATAAGGGATAACCAGTCTTTAGAGAACATGTTTGAACTATGCCGTTTATAAAGCAACAGTGTTACGATTCAAAAACTATCTGTACTTTCTTGGAACAACCCAAATATCTCCAACTGGATTTTGTGGCCGCTTTTTGGTTTCGTGCATTACCTGGAGAGTTAATCATTGCGTATCCAATCCTGGAAGTCTTTCACCATTTAAGATTTCACAACTGACTGGTAATTCACGAAATGGTTTTAATTCAAGACATAGTGATTGTCATGCAATTTCTATTTGAGGTAATTTTCGGAATCACTATTTAGAACTACATTATTAACAAATTCTCCATTCCCCATACTTTACTACACCATGCAACTCATGCAGATCATTGTGAGATACTGATGTGAAGCCATGGAATTCTTCATGGACTCTCTAATTCACGCTAAAGTAATCATACACGCAATTAAAAAAATAAATTACTACACATTTTACTAGCTATTGACTTCAATTAACTTTTTTCAATACGAGCAGGAGCAATGTGTAGTCCATAGCAAAGCTCACCGCTAGCCGTAAAGGAACAACGCACGATACAAGAGGAGGTGTCAAGTGCGTCAGACAAACCAAGGCACTTCACGGCGCGGTGACCACAACACTTCACGCCGTGGGTGTTCATTACACGCAGGAAATAAGAGCACAACGCAGTCTACGCAAGCCGTCGGAACGCTCAATTCTGGGAGACCTTACGAGACCGCGCAAAAGATGCGTGGTTGGAGCGAAAATGAAAAAGAACCGCTGCTTGCGAGCACTCGTAAACAATCTGTCGTAACGCTATGTGAGTAACGTCATCAATTGATTGTGAATGTCGTTTTGTGCGAAGCTAATCGTGAGGTACCTTTGTAGATTTTAGATACGTTTGTTATCTTCGATATCAACTTACCTCAGTGTGAAACGGACACGGTAAACCGCTAGTAATGCAAGAATGTCTGAGTTTCTATTCAATGAACTCGCCACATCGAAATGCAAACATTGACTCAACGAGACAATTCCTATCGCATTAGTCGGGTACATTGATAAGTAAAAGCCCCATTAAGATTGTTTCTAATTTAATTGTTTACTATTGTTCGAAACAAAATTGAACTTCCAGCATTCCAAATAGAACACTCTTCAGCAAGTTAGCCTGTTACATTGATAAACAAACATTTCACAAACGACTCAGTCGGCTAACGAAACTGAATACGTTTTGGTTTGCAGCACACTTTTATCGAGGCAGTCTCAATCTCGCTTAATATCACGGTTCCCAAAACATTTTGCTGACACATGCAACACGTAGAGGCATGTGTCAGCAGTTTCTAAAATGCATTGACACATACAACATGTAGAGGTAGGAGTCAACACAATTAGGTATGAGGAAGCAATCAGATTTTCCAGCAATTTGGAACGGTTGGGTGGAAGACTCAAAACCTCATTCAAGGGACTACAGAAAATTTTCCCGATTGCCGCCACACTTAATTTGTATTGTGTGATGAATCAAAGCTAATAAATACAACCGTGTTATTCTATCGTATATTGTAGAAGAGATGTTAAAGACTTACCAGTTATGAAAAGGGACGGATTTACTGTACTGCTTAACGTTATCAAAGAATGTGAAGCAACTTCATGAATACTCTTATGACAATTTTAGAAAATTCATTGCTTCTGTTTGAAAGTTGTAGTCCAATCCCACTTATAGATGCAATTTTTTATGAACATTTCAAAAACAGTTTCCGCATTAAATTGAGTGGTATGCTGCTCTTTATGAATATAGAACAATTTATTTGCTTGTTTTGTACGAAAGAAAAAAACATATTTTAAGGCCGGTGAAGAGATTATGTAAAATTCATCAAACATCTTTCACGACTTGTTGAAGAGCTAGTTTGAAAACGAGTTGGTTGTCTCATTTACACAATTATCTCACCCTCATTTCCAAGAAATTCCAGGTTCGTTATAATTTCTCATTTAATCACGACGGTCATGGCAAAATGAAAACGTCCGTGTGTAGCTGAGATTGTTACTGGCGACTGGGCCACAACAAAACCGCTATCAACGCAAGCATCAGGATGACGCTCTCCTGGGTCGTCACAGCGAGACCAGCGCATCGTAAGTCACGGCACCGCTACGACCGCCAGCTAAACCCGTCAAACTCACAAGCACCCTGCGGTTACTCTAAAAAGAAAGGAAATTTAACTGTCACGCTTGCTTGCCGTTCTGCTTTGCAGTGGCTGGAATTTGGCGTCAAATCTTGATGATGCGCTGCGTCGTTTTAAGATTTACTTATTTGGGTAACTCAGCTGTGAAAATTAGGGATAGCGGGTTGAAAAGTGAGCAATGCAGATTTTCTAGAGTGGAATTTGAGACGACAGGTATTAGTGTAGTGCTCTTTATTGAAATTGTTTAGTGCTAAAGGTTTATTAATATTCATCCATACTGTAAACAGATTATTTCTGATTTTTAACTATCTTATTCTCGATCTTAGTCTCATCCAAAGATCGTTTTAGACACGCAAATGACGATCATAGTATTATAAAAGTGTCTACATTCGTAAACGAGCAGCAGAAACATTCATTCAGAAAACTGATGGAAAAGATTAAATTTGAATAGTAAAAGCAATTGAAGGTTGATTTGGGCTTTCAAAACATTCTAAACGTATTTTCATGGAGAGGAAGTCAATCCCTTATGTACGACCCGCGCTTGAAAATTTGCTGTGGCATGTCGCTCGTCGTGAAACATTTTTTTACTATACCTCCAGGTCCCAGTTTTGGGTAGCTTTATTTCTGGGGTGAAGTTGATCATTTGCTGTAACGTTAAGGTCGAGAAACAGTCGAGGACGCCATCAACTTTTGTTATTGTTAACGTTTTGTTAACAGTTCATCGTCATTTTACTGATCATACTGAATGTAATACTTTCTGGCTTTAAGTCGGTGTTTCCACCATTCGGATAGAGTTGTAAATGTTCGTGAATGCGATACAGGTGGTTGTGGGAACTACAAACCAACAAAATCTACAAAAGTACGGTATTCTGGCATATCGAGTGTGAGCACGAGAAGATTTGTGCGGTACGAACTACCATTCAGTATTACTGCAATTATTTTTGAATTTTACCATCGATAGGTAATTGTTGGATTATTTTTTCATGAATTACGTCAGCCGTTTGGAAAGCGCTTTAGTCAGCAAACAGCAAAAGTAGGAAGGTCACTTCTCATACTGTTTCTGAGGACTTACATTTCACTATTCTCTCAACTACTCAACTAACCATCTCTCCCTATTCCTTATACTGCATAAGAACTGGAGAATCAAAGTGAAATCACGCTTGAATTAGGCATAAAAAGTGTGCGCTTGCGACTTGTTGTACAAAGAACAAGATCCTTCAAAAATAATACCATTGCAGATTTTTCTAAATTTTTTATACCTGCTCTTCTCGATGGCAAAAGGTTTTAAAGCTTTTTATGAAAACTAGAGGAGTCAATTGCTTGTTTGCATTTTTTAGCCCATGCTATCTTGTAACGCAACATGTTCTGTTGTCTTGATGAATTTCTTTTCAAGATACGGTGAGTGGCAGAAGCGTTTCATTTGAGAATTCCTTTATTTAAAGTGATATTTGTACGGGTAGTACCTAGAAAAACGAATCATGTATTGAAAAATATTGATTTATTCTCTTTTCCAGTATATGTTTCGTTCTTTCTATCTACTCACATAAATGAGGTGATATACATTAAGTATTTCTAACTCTACGAAAACCAGGTCGGTCAGTTTGCTTTTTTGTTGAGTATCTGTGCTACGGGTTTTCTGTTCAGTATTTCATGAGAGATCCAAAACATTATCAGGCTTTTTGCAGGAATCAAGACGCTCACTTTTTGATTCAAAGGACGTGCGGCAAAAGTTTCGGGTGTCTGTGCTACGTAAGAATGCACCAAACAGAAACCTGAAAAGCAGACGTCCATTGTCCTTATTTATGGTCGTTGACCTTCACTTTAAGACTAGCAAAACACCCAGAAAATTAAGCAAACAGCTTTCTCTCCTATACAGAGGATAAAAATTATTCAAAATAAATTTTCGATGGGTTATTTTGAACATTAGTTTTTAGGAATAATTTTGAACATAAAATTTTAGGTATAATGCAAAGTGCTTCCAGAATACCGAACTTAGTGAACAACGTATTAAATTGAGCTAGGTATTGAAAATTTGATAGACCTCATTTACTATAATTAAGTTTGCAATAATTATTATAGAATGTAACTTAGTGAGCTGATCGTCGTTGAACTAACACGTTACGACGTTAAATGAAGCAAGTGCTTAAATACTTAAAATTATTACTGTTTGCTAGTCAAATCCTAGACTTCAGGTTTGTACGCGTGATTATGTTTGGTTTAACTTGAACCTCGTAAGATGCTCGGGCTGAAAAAGAACCTAACTCTCCTACATGAAGTAAACTACTCGGTAAACTACCCAAGTATCATTTATAGTTAATCCATGGGAAACTACTTGGTAAACTATTTTAGAGTAATCCATGGGAAACTACTTGGTAAACTATTTTAGAATTTTCCATTGTAAACTCCTCGGTAAACCATTTTAGAATAATCTATGGTAAACTACTCGGTAAGCTTTTTTAGAATTTTCAATGTTAAACAACTCGGTACACTATTTTAGACTAATCCATGTTCCCGGTTATCACTCCAGTTGAAATCGAGTTGGAAAACAGCAGAGCGTTCGCTACAAGAGAGGAGCAGAAATTCCCTTAGCTTGTCCCCAGCGCATGTTGGTCGTGTAAAGAAGGCAAATGTGAAGTGATAGCATCTCAGCAGCACTCGTAAATCGACTGGAACTTGTCCCCTTACCCGCAGACTGCCGCCAGGACAACTTCAGACTTTGGGTTCTTTCTCGATCGCTGCCCTTCTCCGTTGATGTGCTTTTGCTGGACCATCACTGAGAGAGCTCTCCCACACCCTCTCATTTTGTCTCTCTTTCGTCCAGTTCACTCAAACTTCAATGTGGATGTTTAAAGTTTGCGTTAAACTTACATTAAACTGAGTCAACATTGCATGAACCACTAAGTGCATTAAATAGTTTGCATTAAACACTGAGTCTTCAAAGGAAAGTTCACAAACCAACCGAATTTGAATGGTTGAATAGCTTCGATTAGGATGAGATTCATGTTGAATTCCTAATGCACAATTTCTTTATGATCAATTTATAGTAGATCTGCTAGGTATTGAAGAAATTGTTTTGGATTCCTTTCAACGTACCATTGTGCTTTTGTATATTCATACCAATTATCTAGAGTTGCAGCAGTTTTTGTTAAAAGAATGAATTGTATTCGTCTTAGTAAACAATAATCACACATCAACAAAGTTTTGGGAACACAGTCCCCTCAGTATACACTTAAACCAATCCAGACAGAGAAACAGTAAGCGTCATTATGCGCTTGCAAGACGTGACAAAGTGCAAAAACATCCCGTCTCACATACGAGCAAAACCACCATAAGCAAGGACTAGCTCCCACAACTAGCTCGGCCGAGTAAAGTTGAAGATTACCGGAGGAGGAAGCCATGAGAGCAGCTCGCTGGAGGGCCAATATCCTCGACGGGAAGATGATGAGCGGCAATCCCGCGACTGATGAGCGCTGGTGCGCCTAAGACGCACCGACTTTAGACTTGGACCTCAAATTGCGTGGTTTGCGTCACTTGAGCCATGTAAGGACTCCTCTGCACGACACAGATGCCAGGATGGGAAAGCCAAATGCTCGAGTGCATCCCAAGGGTTACATGGTCAGTTGGAGCACAACAGGTTTTCCGTAATATCGGAATTTTTAGAAATGCTGAATAAAACGACGCTGTCTATTAAAATCTATCATTTTATGGAGTTTCGTCGTGCAATAATAACCAACAATTCATACCACCAATATCATCAGTTCATTTTTTAGCTATTAAAACGGACATTTTTCAATTTTAATGGCTAACATCTGGTTTTATTTATTAAAAAACCTTTCTTTTTAAGTTAAAAATTCATTCCATATTCTACACTTAATTTCGCGAAACTTTCATTCAGATCATGTGAGGCTGAAAAATTTCTGGCTTAATTTCGCCATATTTCTTTTGGAATGCGAAAGTCTTTTTTATGAAGAAAAACTCACGAAAAAAAAGTTCATGTTTTTCAACGAACGAATTTTCATGATATCTAGAACAAGCTTTCGGTAGTGTATACCGGCCAATCATTTTCCCGTAACTTTGGACTCAATTTAATCCCCAAAGAGACCCAGATTGCAGCGCAGCTGGAATCATGAGGTTCAATGATTGAAAAACGCGGCGCTATCAATACTCACTAGCTGGATTGTGCGGCTCGACTGCCTTGGAACTCTGAATTCTGTACACATTAGTGCTGACTGCAATCGTACACTACCTTAACGACGACCTTCCGTGCACTGCATTTCTTCTAACTGATTAGGCTTTACTTGAAACTAAGCGAGAATTAAACTTAATCTCTGGTCAATTAGGAAGAATGGTTACTGAGCTGCTTTAATCCATCAATGTGAGACATACTAATAGGACACTTAAAATTATTTTAACAGGCCTAACATTCAGACTCAAATCAGAGGCGCAGACCCATACCATTCAGACTTTAATCTGTTGCGCAGTCTTAATATTCAGACTTTAATCTGTTGCGCAGTCTTAATATTCAGACTTTAATCTGTTGCGCAGTCTTAATATTCAGACTTTAATCAGTTGTACAGACAATATCTAGACTTTAATCAGTGGTGCAGCCTTAATATTTAAACTTAAATGGGTTACGCACATTAAACAATCGATAAAACCATGAAAGAATAAGTAACCGCTATCGATTGATGGGAAAATTGATGAGGAGAATATCACAGCAAGAAACGTGAATTTCCTGCATGCTCAATAGCAAACCAGCAGTAGCAGTATCCTCTGTTCTAACAGGAGTGTTTAAGCAACCTTTATTGTGGAAAATTCCATTGAAAATGGTTCATATCAAATGACTGTCCCGATAAAAGCGCATACACTGCTCATTTTACAATGATGGTTGTTTTCAGAAATTCAACAAGGCACTCAGAGGTAGAACGACGATTTCCTGCGATAATGCGTATCTGAAAACGCTTAACTGAGTGCGCATGTTTGGATGCACCTCATAGTATTAGAACAGTGTTAAAACAAGTCAGCAGGCATCCTGTTCAACAAACACTGCACTTCTTCTCTGCACGAAAGCAACTTGGAATGTCGGATGAGTTTTCCACCCTTAACCTTTGATGTCGCTCACATCGTTGCCATTTGTGAGACTTCAGTGCGAGATTTGTCGCCTATGCCGTTCCGAAAGGGGTACTGTACACTTATCCTATTGTGTGCATCTTATGATTGACTCATGGTTTGAAACTACCCCTGTATTTCGCGTAGTCCATGGTTCCATTCAACAAAACATCTGCTTTAAATAACGTTACACTGGCTCCGACCGTCGTAATGTGCACTTAAGCTTAGCATAAAATTGATGCCAGGCGATGTAGCCTTAACGAACAAAACCGGTTCATCATGTTTGAAGTCCCTGAAGTTTATGTACGGTTCCCTTTGAGCTAGTATGTCTGTCATTTCTCAAAGACTTATGTGCTGAAGACGAATTGCAAACTGTGACTTACCTGTTGGACACGTAAATCTATTAATCTTTTGGTCGGAAAACAATTATCAAATGAACGCCAGGCTGCACTGTCGATCTGGACACAAAATTTGACCATATGGTACGATTGTAATGTCTAATTTCCTTCAAACACAAGATATACTGAACGTACTCACCGAATAATTTAGCAACTCCGTACAATACGCGCATCAGACCAGTGTGTTAACAATTATTAAATCTGGAATCTGCATAGTCGATCTGGACACAAAATTTGACCATATGATACGATCGCAATGTATAATTCCCATTAAGATATACTGAACATCCTCATCTCATAATTTAGCAACTCCGCACATCAGACCAGAGTGCTAACACAAAACTTACCTCATTTGGCCATAATAAACGCACATCTGACCAGTGTGCTAGCACAAAACTTTCCTTATATGCCCCAAGCTAAACGCACAGCAGACTAGACTAGTGCGTTGACACAAAACTAACCTCATGTGCCGAGACAGAGCGGCACACTCCAGCGCCGAGGACGACAGCGATCAGGCACACGCTTCTGACGCGGCACGTGGCTGCCATGGTGCCGGCGGCGCTGATCCGCAGCGCACTCCGGCCGATGTCTTGATCGACAGTGAAACTCAATCTGAGTGTGAAACCTCCGTTGATTTGAAATGCAGTGAGAAGGCAGAGACACTTGTGCTGGCAGTATCGAACGGCTCTATGAGATTGTAAAACTGTAAAGCAGCAGTCTGTGGACCAGTATTAACTGTGAAACAGCGGTCTGTGGACTAATGCTAAAGAACTCACTAATTCTAGGCTACCTCACTTCAATTGTTGCCTAGGATTTAAATTACAATAGTTTAGTTCCTCAGGTGATTAAACTGACTATAGAAAGACATCTTAAAATAATATGTTTATGGACTTCTTGCATTTTCTATTAGAAGCTCACGAACACTTTCATCACTAGAGCTCGTGCAAAAAAGACAGGTTATCAAACACACATGATATTTTCACCACGGTGGTATAACGATAACATTGGAGTTCAATATATTCCTTGTCTTCTTTGTTTGGTAACGCTTGTCTCCCTAAAGTCAACACTGGAACTGTTTTCTTACACAACACTGAGAAACGTTTGTCTGTAACACAACTTAAACCACCACTACAGACAGCATTAGTCATTACACGGAGAAAAACTCAGATCAAGGGGTTTTTCTAAACTCATCTTCGGTAGTTTTAAAAATTTGTTCATTAGGCTAACATGATACTCACTGCAGTGACCACCACTGCCGATTTATCTGAAACGTATGAAAAGTTTTATACATTAACAGCGACACATAAATAGATGCATCTCTACATTAACGAACACGATGCATTAACAGATCCTTTGAAAGGAATACTTTGCATTGGTACACCAAAAATTTTTGCGGTCAAAACAGAGAATCCACCCAACATTACCAAAGAAAGCAAACTTAAATAGGTAGTAATGTGAGAAAAATTAAGAACCAAGCAAAACTAACTAAATACACATCATTATGAATACATATTAAGTAAAATGGGCACATACTTCAAAAAATGAGTGCACAAAGATATACCAATGTGAAAACAAACATCAAAAAACAAGCCCAAATCAAGCTAATTCGAAAAATTATCTGCTGACGATTGTATCACACAAGGCTTGACATCAAACTAGCAAAACCGTATGTTGAATGCATGAACTTTGTTTTAAAACTTCACACGTTCAGGTAAACGTGAGCTAACACGCGCAGAAACGCCCTCTGCTTTCATTCATTTAGACATGAAAAATGGTAGCATTTCATAAAATCTCTTTCTCAAACGACTCGTTCCAGCGCTACGCACATCTTGTCTAGGCGGTGGAGGTGGTTATAAGCACGCGCTGGAAGTGAGCTAACATCCTCGGACTACTCGTTCCAGTGCTGCGCATATCGGAAACTACTCGATGTAGGGTTTATTGAGACGCTGTAGTGTTGGTGTAAAAATATGCATGTTTGGCGGTCGTTTGACGTTCCTATCCTTTTCTGACAACATCAAAATGACCTACTGCAAATATTGTTTTGAATTTATCGGAAACTAATTAAATATATTTCATTTTGCAGCTGCGTGGTTAGAAGCAACTCAAGACATTTGACGTACAATTATATTTTAATAAAATTGCAATTCAATTAAGATTGACCATTGATATTCAAACTTGATGTAAATTATTGCGCTACTGCCGCAGAAAAATGTCAAATACTTATTTGATATTTTTCTTGAGTGAAAATATATCTACCGTAAAATGACGTTTTTACTGCGTGCTTCTCCAACTGCCGTTGAAAATTTTAAATTTGTTATTTACTTTTTTAGAGTGAGCTAAAATATTCTACAAGAACCCTACTCTCAGTTTTCAAACTAGTCTATGTTTCCGACTGGTTCGAATTTCTGTGCATGTCGACAATTAGTTCAACTACCATTAAGATTTTTGTGCATGGACCAATGACCGCTCCTCATCATGTGTTGAAATCCTCATCTTTTGTTGAAATCCTCATATTGTGTTGAAATCCTCATTTTTTGTTGAAATCCTCATATTGTGTTGAAATCCTCATATTGTGTTGAAATCCTCATTGTGTTGAAATCCTCATATTGTGTTGAAATCCTCACATTGTGTTGAAATCCTCAAATTGTGTTGAAATCCTCATATTGTGTTGAAATCCTCATATTGTGTTGAAATCCTCATTGTGTTGAAATCCTCATATTGTGTTGAAATCCTCATCATGTGTTGAAATCCTCAAATTATGTCGAAATCCTCATATTGTGTTGAAATCCTCATATTGTGTTGAAATCCTCATATTGTGTTGAAATCCTCATTTGGTGTTGAAATTCTCATATTGTGTTGAAATCCTCATATTGTGTCCAAATCCTCAAATTGTTGAAATCCTCATATTGTGTTGAGATCCTCATCATGTGTTGGAAAAACATCTGATTAATATAATATCAGATACTTTGCAATTTAAAAATTCACTTGTGGAGCAATAATTGTACGTAGTAGCCGTATATGCAACACTAGATAAGCGTATGAGACACTTTTCTAGAAATATTTCAGTTGCAGAAAATCTCCAAAATCTAAAATCATAAAAACGTAAAAGACTAACCTCTAAGATTTCAGAATGACGAAATAATCAGCATTTGAGATTACTTCAGTGTGGAGGAACTACGATGAGAAAATTACTACTTTATGGGTATCCTGAATTTCATACATACATACTTCCATCGCGATAGAAGTATGAGTACTTGGGTCGATAGACTGTTTGCGTTCTTGAATATTTTTTGTCGTTATTTAATATGATTCAATATTGCCCACTCACGCGTTCAGCTTTTAATCCTTCTAAGATATGCATTATATACAAACTCAAAACACACATTATAAATTCAGTAAGTAAATTTTTATAACTATTAGTAGGCTCCTTTTTAGCCAGCCTGTTCCTTCCCTCCAAAAGATAATATGAAAATTATCTTATTAAAAAAGTTTTTTCACAAGAAATACCTCTCATTTCACAGTGATGTAGCACAACCCAAACTCTATGAAACAATAAATGATAGTGTTTTCTATCATCCCCAAGCGTTGGCATCATCGGCCCAGACCACACTATTTCGAGACGTGCTTTGCGGTATTTATACCGGGCGGAACGGCAAAATTACCCTAATGTCAGACTGACCTTTTCACCTTCGGGTTTCACAGATGATCAGTGATATAGCAATGGAACCCCATTAGGTTTCTGAGATCTTCTTGATGGTACTTCAAACAAAAATGTTCAGGAAATTTCGGAGCCCACGAGAAAAACCGTGGTTAATTATGATCGTGAAATCTAAATGACCCTTGCATCATGATTTAATGGAAGCTCGTGCTTTCATGAGCTAACGGGAACTAAAATCAAATACAAACGGGTTCTGGAATATTTTTTTCAGGTTGCTGTGACAATCATAGCCCGAGTTGTACGTGTGAACAGTGAGAATTGTTATTCTTTGAAGCAATGACTTTCTCAAACCTGTTCCTTAATTAATGTAGCACATGTTTTTACGATGAAATCTTCGGCACTGTTCGCAAACAATATCCTAATTAGTGATAAAGTTTGTGGACGCTTCTAAATCATAAATTGTGTTCTCTATTGTTTTCTTATAAATTAATTCCATTAACTGCAGTCTTCTGATGGCGAATCAAAGTCAAGAGGAGACCAAGTCTCGTTGTCTCTATTATGGTTTCAAAACTCATCTCTAAAAATATTTTTGTGACACTTCAATAAGGCCACAACTTGCTACATAATACGAGAATGAACATAACGGCTATATTGACTTTGAGATTTCAGTACTACGTCATTTCAATATACCCTAAAATAATTAAAATCACTGCATCCTTGAAAACTTCAAGAAAATAAATGCAACGGTCTCGCATTCATTTAAAACATGATCATGAGACAAAACGCGCACAAATAAATAGATTGGCACTATTTTTTCTCGTTGTAAACAAATTTTAGTCTCTGTGGATTTCAGAAACCAGAACACTGCTGCTGTAACGGCACCACTGCGATTACTAAGTGAAATCCTCAACGTTTGTCCACAAAATGTGTCACGAATGACAGAGCGAATTTTTTGTTTGAAGTGATCTTCATCCTCTCATACTATCTAGTGCAGGGCTTCTCAACCAGAGGTACACGTACCCTTAGCGGTTCACTTAACATACTTCAAATGTTAAAATGGACAATGTATACTTACATAAAATCGTATGAGTATCTAAAATTATTCATCATTATGTGTATTTTTGTAGTTTCTTAAGCCTTTAACTGTGCCGGGGGTACATGAATTAAGATGCACCATCAAGCTAAGGGGTACTCGACAATAGAAAGGTTAAGATGCCCTGATCTAGTGCAAGGGTCAAGGTATCTGATGGGTTTCATTCAGCAATGAGTGCAACCCATCGTCTACGATATCATGTACTTTGAATACTGATCATAAGTAATTATTTACGATCAAATGTACATGTTTCCCCACGATCGAATTTTGAAGAGGAGCTGCTATTTGGACTATCAAACATGAGTCTCTCTCTCCCGCGCCTACTGCCTGTTGGATTGAGTTAGATTTCTTAAGATTGTTCTCGTGAACTTCAAATTGAGGTGATCATCCCTTGATGACATCTGATTGAATTTTCCTTTGCACTCTTCCTTGCTCCTAGAACTTCATTGCCTTTCTCTTTTTGGTTCCTGATTAGGTTTTGAACATGGAAGCTAGACAATAAATGCTGACAACTTCACTGTGGCCTCATGGAATCGTTTCATTTCATGCTTGCTTTGTCGAAAAAATTAACCGGGTCTTAAACGAGCGATTTCGAGCCGTTGTTTCTTTTTCCAGTAGACAATGAGGGCATTTCACGAATTTTCAGTCCTTGTAAAGGTGTTGTTTAAAACTTGAAAAATAGTAAGTCAATCAAGTAGTGCTTAGGGATTTTTGAGACAGAATCTATTTGACGTTTTTTTTATTTTCAATTTGTGTGTAATATATATTATCCCTCAGTAACTATTACTCAGTGTTCTTTTAGAGCTCTGCATATTGAAGTAATAATCAGCAAAGGTTTCATGACGTAATACTTCTTCATTTTTAAGTGGAATGATTCGTAAAGATTTACATCAACTATAATTATTCATCCAATATTGTAAGATCATTGACGTTCAAAATTCTATCAGAATTCCCCTGTTCGTAAATTGAGCTCAGTCACATAAAGCTGACTCCTCTACGTCTAAAATCATTTGCAAATTAAAGCATTGCCTGCGGTCCAGCATTTCCTCTCTTTATTAACCTAAGAAATGTTCCATCAATTCTTCCTCTCGGTTGAACTTAAAATGCTGAGCACATTATTCAGCCCCAAACTGGTAGGTCCCTCTGGATTTAATCTCAAATGATAAAAACGAAGGTCATAGCAGCTCCATACCATCAGTTTTCCTCAGCAAGCAATCATACCTTGAATCATTCTTCTTTATTACGTCTGGATATTTTGGAGTAGATGTTGGCTCAGTAACTTCTGCGTCTCCGTTTCTGTAGGAGAAGTCATATAATACTCTGGTGATACGATGGAATTGTCCATTAAATCATCCACTTAAGAGATGAATGAAATCTGCCCTACGCCTACAAGGAAAACTGAAATGTACTCTGTGTTATCAGGAAGATGTAAAATTAGTGACACTTTTGATAACTCGAAAAAAAATGTGGTGCATCTATTTGAGTTTCTTTTCGCATTTAGTACTTTTCCCCTCAAACGTTTTGACGAATTTTCACTTTCGGAGCAATTGTAAAACTTATAAACAATATAGCCAGCCACATGACTGAAACGAGTTTGAATGCACTTTACGTTGAAATCTTATTTAATTCCAACCCTGAAAAGCAATGTCAGTGCTCAACTGAGTCTATTCCATCAGAAACATAAAACGCTCTTCTATCGGACATAAAACGGGTGAACTATTTTCGGCCCTTAAATTTGAGAGATCCTGATTTTAGTTTTCTAAACTTCTTTGTGATGCATTTAATAAAAATCGGCTGTTGGCTAAAGTGCATTTTCAAGGTTGGGTTTCACTGATACGCGTGGGCTAATAAACGCTAGAATGACGAGAAGAACTGTCTAGAAGGCGATTAAATTAGACTAAATTATTGAAAGAGACTCGATAAAAGGAAGATGTGTTTACTAACGTTTGAATACGATGTGTCAGTTATCGTTATCGAATAAAATTTAAGAATCTCTCGCAAACTTGGTAATCAGAAGACGATTAAATCTTAGCAACGTGTAGCAATTATATCAAACGTAACAAGTATCATATTTCATAACATGCATTATCAATACGATCCTGGACACACTTATTCCAGATATTATTAGCTCACAAACCAGAGACTGAAGAGGGTGGGTGGAGGTCACGGGGCTTGAGTTGTGGAACTACAAAAAAAAAAAACCGGCTAGACTGAATTTTAAAGCTGATCTTAAAACAGAATCCACGCTCACCGTCTTTTAAGCGATTGTATCCGACGAACATTGTTAATGTCATGAATTTAAATGAGAGAAAAAGCAGTAAAAGTTTGCTTGTGTTTTGTCGGGTTCTGAAAACGCTAAGGTTGTGCAGTATTTTAGTTCATTAAACTCCTATTACCATCGAGAAAGAATGCGAATGAAGCACGTTGTTATCCCTGACTTTTTAACTCATTTTTCAAAGCTATTCTAGAATTACTGGAATTCGGTCTTCACAAAATACCGAGCTTCCAATTTTCAACAGTGTGGTTATTTTAGCTCTAAACTCCATTGAAGTGATGCCATGTCAACAGGCCATTAACTTAAACACTAGATTTGTCAAACGAAGCAGCTCACAGCTCCCCATTTCTCAACATCAACTTCTACTGCATAGCTGACCCTCATAAGAAACATACATCAGCCTGGTGTTTAAGACCGAACAAATCAGGCTTATTTTCAACGGAATCAATATTTCCCACTGTTGAATCTCAGCGGACAACCGTTGAATATAAGCCAACAATGGGTTTAGCGCCATGCCAGCTGTAACCTCCTTTTGCTGAAGATTGCTGGGAAAGAGCACGTCTCTTGCAATAATGTTCAGAATTCGCTCACGGCTAGTAGCAAACGCGGACATGTAAAGTGGGTGTTGTGTGCGTTCCTTCTTAGGACGGAAGTTTTATTTCTGGAACGGTGCATTTTAGACGCAGTGCTGTTGCTGGTGACATCTCTGGATGCTGAATGTGACCGTCAACTGAAAAACTTGTACGGTATCAAACGCCATCGTTACGCCTAAAGCAACCCTCGACTAGTCAGTGATTTCTCAGAAATCACCACTTGAATTTTCTTCCCAAAAACTTTACTCGTAAACGATTTTCACGCACAGTCCACTCATCGTATTATGAGAGGAAAATTTTTTCGTAGAGGAAGTTACATGGTATAGCTAAACTTACAATCACGGTGTGACAGCCAAAAACGCGGGTTTGTAACTTTCTATAGAATGCGGATTGCTTTCTTTTCGTTCCTCTATTCAGTCATCGGATGGTACCGAATACGTCCAGCAGTGCTGGGCTCAATCAACACAGGCAGTATTTCTTATAAGAAACTCTGATTATTTTATCTTCTCCCGATTTTGAGCGACTTAATTTATCAATGAGAATTCTAATTCGGTTTCTATTTAAAACATGGGTTGTTGATGAAAATTCTCTTCCCTCTCATCTTTGTATTAGTCGCTTTTATCTTGAACATCTTTTCCTCTCTCATGGACGGTGGATCTAGAGAAGCGAATTTCTATCTGTGCTTTTCGTATTCAAGAAACGAAAATTGGTCCTTAACGGACCAATCAATACTTCTTGAAATAGTTCTTCTTAATTTTTCAACTTTTTTTGCACGGATATTTAAACACATAGTTTCATTTGCATGATTTTTTCTGCTGCATGCGTAAAATAAAACATATACACTGTATGGCTCATAGATACAGAACATCTAGCTTGTTTTCGTTGCTTTTTTAATCACCGATCAAAGGTCACGACTCGGACAACGGTTCTCTTATTTCCATCAATTAAATGCTGACGTACAATTTCCTACTACTCACGTTCTTTCGTTTCAACTTGAGTTTCCAATGAAGAAACTTTCGTTTCCTGCGCCATGTTACTGTACGCAAAAGAAACATACTTCCCTGAAACCAACATATGACAGGAACATATGCTGAAAGAAAAAATCCTCATAAGCATTCTTTCCAGAATTAGCGGTCCATGCGTTACTGGCACATCACCTCAGTTCTGGCATCCCCACAGTAGAGGTTCCGTGTTCTAATTAGACAGGTCGTTAATACCATTTCTTGTCGTTCCCTGTCGAGAAGGTTCACGATCCGTATACGCGACCCGTGACGCATATCAAAACATTTTATACGCATTCAGCAGTGTGAAATGAGAGCGTGAGGATATATGAGAATCCTAAAACATTGAATGTAACGTATTTCATGTCATTTATTTTCGGTGGAGGGAACATTTCGAGAAGTATGAGTTTGTATTGTCAGGGTTCTGGCTTACATCCACCTACTCCCGTCAAACATTTACAAATTTTGTGGTCACCGAATAATGTCTCCATTTTAATTTTTCAATTTTTCGTCCCATGTGACGCTCATATTTACAGCAAAACTATTTCATTTACTGGTGAGGTGGTACAACTGTGCATTCAATAACCTGTAATAGCTCACATCTAGAAAGGGTCAAATTTGGATGAAGTCGAAAAATGCCTTACGCATTAAAAAAAAATGCGTATCTGCATAGCATCTCAGCTAATTTTTTCCCACTCACATTACCTGAATAGTGGGTCTCTGAGAAATAAATTTAAATTCTCATACAGCAAAGTTTTGAGAAATACAGAGAAATACAGCAAAGTTTTGTCAATTAGCTCTGGAGAGCGATTTTAAAAACTTTTTTTTCAGACATAGATGTAGGTTTCCTTTTTTCACAAAGAAAATCGAAACACTTGACTGTGCGCATAAATCAACAGAACAACCATTTCTGAAAATTCAATACGTCAACAAAACGTGGACGATGAGGCCAGAGTTTACTTGGCAGGAAGGTCTTGGCAGGAATGACTGCGCACTTCGTTTCCACGATCCGCGAGGCGTGGGTGATACAAATCTGACTCAGATAATAGGATTGTCTCCTAATCGGATATTATTATTGTGCTTTGGAGGCAATTTCCCAGAAATAACAGGAAGTTCCTGAAACATAAAATATGTGAAATATTGGCTTATGGTCAACAAAAATGTTTCATTAGGTTTTCAGAAAAATTTCTTGTCGCTTTGAGTAGATGTTATCGTTGGAATAAATTTAAAAACTCTGAATGTACCTGAATCATATAAATTTTAGGTGAAGATTTTTCGTGAGGTGAGTACTTGTAACAGATTCCACCCACAATACAGTGTGTAGATATTTAATTAAATAGTAAAATCTTACGTTTTTATCTTTCATTACTAGATGCAGAGCGTGGAGGCAGGGACAAACGACCAAGCAAGCAAGCAAACAAACAATGAAGCAACTTAAAAAAATTCATTATTCGAGGTTCGCATGCACGCGGATTTTGCATAAGTTGGAGTACCTGTGACGGCCATAGCGTTGAGGTAACTGTTACAGCGTCATATGTATTTCCATGTTCAAGACTTCCAAAAATAACCAGCCAGCAAGTGTAACATGCTCACGTGTTCACTAAATTAACAAGACACGTAAAAATAAAAATATGATGTGGATTTGATTGCTCCAAAGGTCACCAGTAATTAACAAATAAAATCATTCAATAAAAACCACCCTCATGTGTTCACCAAATTAACAAAACACATAGGTATAAAAATAAAACGTGGATTTTCTTGCTCCAAAGGTTATCTGCAATTAACAAATAAAATAATTCTATAAAAGCCATGAGATGTGAGGCATTAAAGTCTGGCAGATCTTTTCTGCTGATCACTCAAACGCCTCCTTGCCTGATCGTTTGCTTGTGTTGTGTACACGTGTCGTGTCATAACTCTGGGGAATCCTCGAAAAAGACAAGGAAAAACGAAGCACAACGAAAAAATTCAAGTGCAAGGCTATTCTGATAAATTCTTCCAAACATTTAGCGCTTCGAAATGTTTCGCAGCAAAATCATTAGGTATAAAAATTTCTTTACAAGAGTTGAGCGTAACGTGAAAATTCGTCTTTTCTTGCAATTGCGTGAGTGGGGTAATTTTAAAAGTTTAAATTAGCTGAAAAAATATTTTGGAATTCTTTATTTAAAATTCTCGCGTCCAATTTAGGTTATCAAGTTACATGAGTTACCCTGGAAGGAGACGGTAACTGAAAGTTTTTGGATGACTGCTTTCTGTTAGCCTTATTTGACTGCAGCAAACAGAGGGAGCGCAGGGAACAGCCCGCGTGTGTCTCCGGAATTTGAGGCGCGGACTGTCGTAAAGAATGTCAGCTTTTATTGTTTTGTTAATTTTCACGACTTTTTCATTAAAAGACCGTTTAAAAAAGTAATTCTTACTTTTAGTTTGAGTTAGTCAAGTGTGTGGAATTTTGCAGTCCACTATGATTTCGCATTTTTTAATTTTCAGATTAAAGATCCGTCTCAAGCACTTTGACAGGTGAAAATGAAAATTTACTCTGAGGAAAGGACGAAATTCTTATTAAGAGAACTCACATGCTAAACTAGCTGCTTTCTAGGGTGGCCTTACTTTGAATGCATTCGTTCGTCTAAGTCTCTCAAAGCATCGCAATTCCTCGATGAAAATTCTCAGTTTTCCATCCGTCAGGTCCCTCTGAACGGAACCGGTGCATTTATCCCGAAACAACTCAAGTTACCGTAGAGCACGACACTCATCCCGAAACAACACAAGTTACTGTAGAGCACAGCACTCATCCCGAAACAACACAAGTTACTGTAGAGCACAGCACTCATCCCGAAACAACACAAGTTACCGTAGAGCACGACACTCATCCCGAAACATCACAAGTTAGCGCACGACTCTTGAAATTTAGTCTCTGGATAGCGCGTTGAGAACTTGGTGAATCTTGATGTATGGTGCGGGAAGTTGAGGCAGCAGCTGGAGCTCGTGCTTATCCCGCGGTATCGTCCGCTCTCGAGGGCGTCCGCGTCGCCGCACCGTCACGTTCCTGTCATCGAGCGCTGCGCCGGACGGCATCTCCCTGCCGGCAGTTCTCACTGCGCTCACTGATGTGCACCTTGAGCGTTTACGTTCGGTTGTGCTCACTGATGCAACTAAACTTGATTGCGCTCACCGATGCACTTGAACTTAATTGAGCTCACCTATACACTTGAACTTGATTGCGCTCGCTGATGCTCAAAATGAGCGTTTACACTGGATTGCGCTTACTGATGCACTTGATTGCGCTCTCTGATGCTCGCATTGAGCGTTTACATTCGATTACGCTCACTGATGCACAAATTGGGCGTTTACACTCTATTGTGCTCACTCATGTACAAATTCATGAACATTCACTGCTGATTCATTTATACCCAATTTTATAGTTATAGATCACCTTACGGTAACCTCGGCTTTCACGCAATAAAGTTAGTCCCAGTGATTGATAAGTTGAAGCAAGTTTCGCACCATTCGAATAATTGGTGCTTATTTCCATTCGTTGGTATTGCTGCTGTTTATCGTCGTCATTTTTGCGATGAGTCACAGAACTGAATGTTTAACGTGTTGTTGAGAGGAACGCTGAGGGTTTAAACGTTCAGTTTAAGAGTATGAGAGTGCCGCTGAAGTGGTGCCGACATTTTTGATGAAATTAAATGCGCCGAAGGCAAAACCTGTTGAACAATTAACTACTTAAGAGATGTCGTTTATTTTTAATCGCGCTTCCGCTAATTGAGGTACACTAAGTATTTCGCTAAGGTGCGCATGCTTTTTGAATATTTTAATAAAAACTAATGTATAATTTCAGTCCCGATTGGCTGAACGATTATTTCTCATCGAAAATCAAAATTTAAACGAACTTAAAAAGTAGTTTCAGATCGTAATAAATAGGGATAATAAACGTGATAGATTAGTCTAATGCCTCAATTTTTTGGCATTCTTTGAGGATAAAACATGTGAGCGATGAAATTAAAAAAGATTAGAAAACCAAAAGAAAACTTGAACTGCAAAAGCAATTCCTATAATTTAAAAAAATTTTGGCAATTCACGATAGGAGATATGCGCAATGAGGAATAAACGATGTTTACAAATGTTAGAAAAACCAATTAACGCACTACAAGTTTACACATTGTTTTGCGTGCGACGACGCTGGGACTGTAAAAACAATTCTTAACATTTAAAAATATTACGCATTTCACCGTACATTTTTAGAAGAGGATGCAGCGTATTGAGGTATCAACGACGTTTCAATAGAAGCAAGAAAAAACAATTTACGCAGTGCAAGTTTAAACATTGATTTTTTTGGGTGCGACGATGCTTGGACTGTGAAATAATTTCCTCATATTTAAAAAAACTAAGCAATTCACCATAGAAGATTTGCGTAATGAGACATCAACGACGTTAACAGAGGCAAGAGAAAGCAATTTACCTTGCACAAGTTTAAACATTGATTGTTTTACGACGCTTGCTTGTGTGTACGGGCCGCGCGCTAACTGTGAACCTGGCGTCACAGTACCACACCGCAACTTGACCAGTCAAGAGACCGAGAAGTGGTCGCCCCATTGTCAGCCTACGACTTGTTGTGTTGCAAAAACATGGCTGGCTCCAAAGTTTTCTTCAGGTGCGATCTGCTGGTAAATCGTTGGAGGAAATCTAGCTGCCATTGAATCAAAAAAGGAAATCGGTTGTTGAATTTAAAACGAAAATCTGTTATTGATTCGAAAAAGGAAATCAGCTGTTGATTTTAAGTATGGAATCGATTTTTGAATTTAAGAAGGAAATTTATCATTAAATCGTGAAATCCAATCAGGTATTGAATTTATAAAGAAAATATGTCATTAAATCGGGTAAAGAAATGGCTTTTTGTTAGCGTCGAGTAAAAATGTGCGCTTGATTAATTGAAAACCAGATGAGATTCAATTGAAAAAGAATCTATATTGTAGATAGCTTGAAAAATGTTCACAATCCATGCACCAATGCCTATAAAATCGAGTCTTCTAATACTCACATTCTTTGTATTGATGCCGGTAGAATCTATTCTTCTAGCTAAAACGAAAACAAATATGCGTCACTAAAATGTTCTATTGCCAGTAGAATGGATTATTTTAATTAAATGAAAAGAAATTTGACGCTAAAAAAAATACGCAATCTAAGGAATTTATTTTAGCTTTTAATTTATTTTTGGTTATATTTCTCCATTGCTGCCTCATTGTACTGAGGGAAGTCCCCACATCCAATTGTCCAATTATTGTCTATTGTTTCCAATGCAGAGATTTCAAGTCATGAATTCGTCTCCCAGCTTAAGTTACAGAGGAGAGAACTGAAAATAATATACTCTGTCAAGCCTTCAGAATTTCAGGCCTTCAGAATAATTGGAATTTGAGCCGATCTTGTTTAAGCCTTGCAAATCAGGGTGGCAAAGTCAGTAGTTCTTTAGAATGTTTTGAGAAAGGCTGTCCCTAAACCTTGCTCTGATAAAATGTGATAGCGTTTTGAGCTAAGTCCTCAAGTGTGGTCATTATCGGAAATTAAGGCTCAATTTATTAAATACTGTGTACTAAGTAACTAACTAACTAATTAGTTAACTAGCAAACAAACTAACTATGTATCATAAGTTCAAATGGCCAACAAAGGCAAACTTCGTTTAAACATTTTCTCCGACAGCCTTGAAAAATCAAATGGTAATATATTAAACTTGGTAGCACTTATTTCCCTCTTTTATGAGCAGTAATAATTTGAATGCACAGTGGCAGTCATGCTTTGAAATTAGAGACCAAAAAATTAGTCAAATAGCTAATAAGAATTACCTGAACCTAAAACTTTGTATTCAAGAACCTTCAGAACTTCGATTAATTTTTTTCTTAGCGAGAGCCAAGAAAGCTTGAAGCTGAAGAAATCACTCGTCTTTGCAAATGTACAATACAAACTCTCACCATAAAGATGCCAATTCTACTCATGGAGAAGTTCAGTAAGAAGAGCAGAGGTTATGCACTCTGAGATGAGGCAAGTCTCTTTAATTACCGGTCTAATTGCGCGCATGGTTCATTTTACTGTTCCATGCGCGCAATGGAACAGCTAAAGCTCAAAATAAAAACTAAAAAGTTTCAAATTGCTATGTGAGGGCATCTCGTTCTGTGATGTTTAAATGAGGAATATGACAATGATTTTAATAGTAATGATCACTAAATTAAATTATATTTAATTATATTAGTGTTCGGGTTAGGGGTTTTAAATTAGTGCATGTAATAGTGCAAGCACAACTTCTTCTCATAAAGTACCGGATCACTTTATTTTTAAATGAAATTGCGTTCCGATGAGGTAACTGAGAATTTTAGTGATGAATCCAGTTCAGTTGAGCAAAAATTAAACGGAGCGAAATGAGATAATTTTTGCGGAATAAAAATTATCTAAACTGTTAATGATGACAACTTGATTTTTAAATTGTTATGAGAATCTCGTCGCTTTAAAAAAAATGCTTTTCGAACAGGCCTTAAAATTTAATTTCGCAATGTTTTCGAGAAACATCTTGGTGCAATACGAGGTTTCTTGACCAACGTAGATGCAGATGTCGAATCACAACCTAAAATTTTTTAAAAAGGTAGTTTGATTTTTCACCTCATTTCTGTCCAGGCGAGAAACTCTTTCATGTATAAAGATTGCAAAGGAATTGTAGTAATTTCGGAAATGAAAGTGCTCCGGACTCGGCTAACTTGAATAAAATTAATTCATAGGAAGCTCAAGTTTGATGCACTGCATCTTGAGCTAACGTTATTCTTTGTTTATTTACGTGAAACTTGTTCGATGTTTATAACTGATTTCATGGAGATTCCTTTAAGGAAAAATACCCTTATTAAATGAGTAAATAATTGACGAAATTAGAATTCCTACGCCAACATTAACGTATCTAGTCAACAGTTGACTAACGGAATCGACGATGAGATGTTGGTAGTAATATTACCAGCGTTCCAAAACACACTTTACATTAGCGGGGACAACATTTGGGAAAATTCAAAATGAAAGCCGAGGCGCACATCGTGTCAATTGACGTTGGTTCAATCAAGATCAGAGCAGTGGATGATTTCCTTCCCACGGTGCGATATTGACAATTACGGAACGTTGGGTCAGGTAATTAACCACAAGCAGAGCCTTAGCTCTCCGACCACTAATTACTGGAGCGTAGCGGGGGATGGGCGAGGTGTCCTAGACAGACATGGAAGATACGGAACGTGCGTCCGTCCCTGTAGCATTTCGAGAATGCATATTAAACTAACGCCCATCAAGACTAGTTAAGACGCAATTTTATATTAAGAAGATTTTCTGTTTTAAGTAGTTCGTTGTTGAAAGATAGATCGTGAAGACCTCCCGTTGTGAGTTATACCTTATTGAACGCTGTGCGTAGCAATACTATATCCTACTCTCATAAATACAGTCGCAATCATAATTTATACTTGAATACACAATTACAGTGTTAATTATTTGCTTGATTTTTCCATATAGTTACTGCCGCCTGCAAACTATGAAAATTCATAATGAATGCACGTTCAAGTTGAGACACGAAACTTTAACATTATTCAGAAATCTCTCACCTCTTACAATGTATGGATTAAATCAAATGCTCCTCTCACTAAAAGCCGATGCAGCTCGGTATCTGGAGTGAAAAATACGGCGTCTGGCCAATCTTCAAAATATAACAATGAGACGAGTGACTCAGAGGTCACCTTCTCCGAGGCGTGCAAAAATCGACTCAGCATGAAGCGAGCGGTTTTGATAAGTTTCACGAAGCAGTTTTATAAGGCGATGAAAAAACACTTAATTTTCTTACCTGTGGGCGAGCAATCATCGAATAGTTCATGGAACGGGATGTATTGTGGAGAGGACAATTATGGTAAATTTAGAGTCTTGATTAAACGATTTCAGAAAAGCAAAAACCGCGGCAAGATTTAACAGACCTGCATAATACAACTTCAATATAATTTTTTAGAAAAACCATGTGAACAACTTCTCTAGCACTGATGTATCAAAATATATTTACTAAACGTAAAAAATATATATTCATTCATATATCCAGCAAATGTCCGTAATTACTCGAGAAAAAGCTGAAGTACGATGATACCTCACATCCAGGAACAATGTTCGGCAGATATATGTAAATAAAGTCCCAGAAATATTGAAGCCTTTACCATTACGTGTGCTGGCCAGAGCACGTCAGTTCAATGTAACATCCAATACCAAGTATGATGAGCTGGATTACGTAAATATCTTGATTTAGAGAATTTTTCACGCGGCGGCCAACATCAACTTCACAGTACACTGAATAATCATTCAAGCTGATTATAAATCTGAGCATGCGCCCACTGAGCAAAACACCATTGCCAATAACGGCTGTCATTCTCGCGCTTAATATTTGTCAAAAAAGACACTTCAAAACTACTGAAAAATGAAAGCCATCGCCCTCAGAATATAAACAACTTTTTTCCATCATCGAAAAAGCGTAACACTTCCCACAATAAATGATCAAAAATATGTTTCTTGAAAATTTACGAACGACGTCTCATGCGTCAGCTGTCTCCCATCGTGTATGTAAATCGATTTTCAAGGTAAACATTATCTTTTGCAAACCACAACTTTTATACACGAGTGAAAATAAGCCTCAGTTATTCCTGTAATCTGATTGATTGATTCAATATATTCAAGATTGAAAATAAATTGAACAAATTTAAGTCTGTTTACGTTAAGGTTCTCAAATGACGTCTCATAACTCAAGGGGTATCTCTTAGGTGAGTGTTGCATGTGAATGTGGACGCCAAACACAGAACTGAGAGCGAGACACCAGCACGTCACACACACACACCAGTACTGAGAGCGAGACACCAGCACGTCACACACACTCACCAGTACTGAGAGCGAGACACCAACACGTCACACACACACACC
>JACJUY010000082.1:308019-327370 GCA_014220935.1 Platorchestia sp. MABIK
GTCACACACACTCACCAGTACTGAGAGCGAGACACCAGCACGTCACACACACTCACCAGTACTGAGAGCGAGACACCAGCACGTCACACACACTCACCAGTACTGAGAGCGAGACACCAGCACGTCACACACATACACCAGTATTGAGAGCGAGACACCAGCACGTCACACACACACCAGTACTGAGAGCAAGACACCATAGCGTGCGCTGCCCGGCCTCACGCCCGACGCTCGAGGTTGGTTCCTCCCTCCACATCACGAAGACGAGCGCAAACTGATCATTTAGCGGCGGAAAACCCAGCTTTCATGCCTCAAAGACTATACTCACACGGCAGAGTTGCCCAACTGGGCAACAACGGGCTATATTGATCGTAGTTACTCCCAATGCCCTTTCTTAATGCCTGCTCAATGCTCACGATCATTCCTGCCTGTGTTTCTTTATTAGTATGGTTTGCTGGATCCTACAGCTACAGTGGCGTATCCTGGGGGAGAACTCACTGGAATGTTTCCTATTCAGCTGGAGGTTAGGATTTTTCTCTCCAAAATATCTACCTACGAGGGAGAGAAAATTGTGCTACGTATGTAGATCTAAGAGAAACATGATGAACTACAGCTATTAATGAATACGTTTATGCAATTCTGAATGAAGTACGAGAACGATAACCATAAGTAGAAGAGGGCATATTTTCCCACATTACCGATCATACCTGGTTTGGAATTTTAATTTTTCAGAACACAAGTAGTCATTTGTGATTTTGTTCTCATTCACATACAGTAAAATTAATGAAAAGATAGATTCCAAGCCCAATAATGTTATTATGGAAGGGGGATCATGAATCAAATTCTCTTCTCACCGAACGCTTTGAGTTCTGGGAGTTATCATTCACACTGCGAAACGGTAACATATTGATGCATTAACAAATCATGCATTGAAACATCGAAGAGGAAAATTGGATTTACTTCCCAGCAGTGACTGAATTATTGTCCGAGCACTACAAAGGCAGCCGCCTCAATGTACCGCAAAGCCCGCGTATCACCACATATTCAATCAAAAAAATGTGTTCATTAAATTTATTTTACCAGAGCCACATTTTCATGCCACACTTCAAAAACATCGGTGATCAGCGTAAAAGTTAGAGCGTAAATTTGCAAGTTAAACTTAGAAATTATTGAAACTCCTGGAAGAATAATTTTCAGCGTATGAAAGGAAAATATTTAGAGCAACATTGGAAAAAGTACCATTATCGGATCCGATGGCGTTAAAAGAAGCCATTCTTTAGTACGGAAGTTAAAACATGAATCCCTCAGCGTGCGAATGAATTCCAAAATTAAGAAATTTTAGAAGCTAAAGAACGAAAGAAACGTCATTTAACTTATCTTGCGGCTACAGAGCGGCAAAGTGCGTAATACGCTGAAGTTGTTGCTGGTCTAGTGCAAGAGAGCGTGGCGCAATTCCTAGATATTACTCATCATTAAAATATCCTGCGAAAACAAAATTTAGCCCGAGAATCATGGAGAATCAGTATTTGTGGAATATTATGCTAATCGCATGAGAGCTTTGAAAGACGTTGATATTAGGTACGTGTACTCAAACTATTCAGTTGCCCACGAGTGGGGTCTAAATAAGTATTCACATTTTATAAGTATTCGTATTTTATAAAATTCTCTTTGTTACGTTCTCGTGCTTGTGTGATTCGAAAATATCATTTTATATTACAGCAAACTCAAATTCCACCGTTCAGCTATCATCTTAATGATTTTCCTCGTTGTTAGAATTTAGATCGCATTTGTAAGTCATTTATTCCTGATGACGTATTTTCTGGTATTTTCTAATATTCGATAATTTTGAAGGATTAAATAAATAGGCCTCTAAATTGGTTATTTAATATAGAAGTGATGACTTGAAAAATAACGATGACTTCTGATTCAAATAGTTAACACAATCGATGGACAGGAATTTATCTATAATAAGCACATATCGAGGTGAGGCCTCGTTACGGAACCAGTTAGCAAAACACATATTATCTAGTACATAATGTGAATTTACGCGTATATCCTAGATACTGAATAATGCTCCGGACACTGTGAGCAAATGCAGATTCCTACACGTAAGATAACAAGATGAATGGTACAGTGGACACATGTAAGAATTAATACTCATCTGCACTCAAATTCCAGATTGGCGGCTAAACCAATTGAGTCAATTGGTGTACAATGAATCGCCGTCTCGCATACCCGCGAGGGTAGCGGACGAATACACCAGGCCTCTTTCTCACAACGCTGCCCTCCTCTTAATGCCTAGACGCCGTCCCGCACACGAACAGCCACCGTGACGCTGTTATGATTGGGAACATACGTGTCCTGGTTCACGATTCTTTACATTAATAATTTACCGGAAATAGCAAGTGTCGTCAGATAATTAGAAATAATTACGTTCGCATATTAATTAACAAGTAATTTATACGGAATGAACAAACATTAAGTGTCTACTAATAGAGTTGAATTATATGAAGAGAGATAGAGTAGAGGTGTCTAGCATCACAGCTCCTTCAAGACGATGGGGGGCGTGGAGTTCTCCAGAGTGGGGGTGTCAAGGTGTGGTAGCTTTCAAACGACGCTTCTCGACGTACTGAAGAAACCGTTGGTTGTGATGTTCGTAGACGATGTTCGTAGAGCCGAGCATATGCTGTTCGTATCGACGATAATATATTTTTGATGGCGGTTCTTTTCCGAAAGGTGATCGTTGGCCAAACGTACCCTTCTTCGTAACGTTTATTTAAACACGACGTAGGGTATCTGAATCGTAAACCATTACACTTTCACAATAAAACACAATTACTGTTTGCTTGCTTTATTGCTTATGGTTAGTCCTTTTGTTTTCCTCCCCACGATAAATCTGAAAAACGGTGATCCAAAAACTAAAATGAATAGCAAAATGTGTACACGATAAAGAATACTTTTGATTGTCTGAAACCGTGGTATATAGTTTCAAGTGTATACTTGATTACTGCATAGTAACTACATTTTCTACTTTTAAATTACATTCATTAAAATTAAAATTTTTCACCCGAGTGTGTATCTGAGATATTAATACATGGAAATTGACAATTGACCTCCGCGAAAGGAAGAGAAGAAATCTGTTTCAAAAAGTAGGTATCCGTTTTAAACATTGAGAAACGTTTGTGTGACGTAAGAGTTAAATTTTAAACTTCTTCAATTTCTGCCTTGCCCCTGAAGCTTTGCTTTAGGATATGGCAGAATTTATTTCAGTTTTAACTTTGTCAAGCAACTTTAGGACCACGATTCATTTGGCTCCCTAAAAACGCAGCGTAACGTATAGCAAACATCATGGGAAAGGCCGCTCCATCCATCATCAGAAAGACAATCGTCAAATGAACCTTGAAAAACAGGCCCAGTTGTCGTCCGGAAAACTCCAGACCAAACAAAATTCTCGGAGATTTTGGTCCATCTAATGAATGGCGAATAATGAGCATAGATCAACTGAAATTCACTCTATATGTGAAAATTCTTTCCCGTACGGAGTGCCCGTGATAGTACCTACTGTAAGTAGGGTATTAGTAATTTTAGTAAAATTAGTACTTGGATAAGGAAAAGATAACATAGCAAAAGTTTCATGCAGAAGAAAATTAGATGTTGTAGATAGCTGCACGCTGGATGTGGGCGAACGCGTAAGTCAACTGTTATTCTCCTGAGAACAAACCTCATAAAATGGTTCCTGCAATTCAAGCTGTCGTCATGCCAGGACAATCGAAGATTCGTGTTTGTGCTCCTCAGTGCGTCATAGCGTGACGAATGATCGTTTCTCCTCAATTTGACGAGTGGAAAAACACATGCATGGCTTCTGTGTTCCTGCGGTGTTCGATGATGTGGAGCAGAAAACCAGATCCGGATTTGGAGTCAAGATGGGTAATGCATGTTACAAGGGCGAGATCGAAAATACCAGGTAAGAGTTTGCTCGAATAAACGCTGACAAAAATGCGTGTGCGTCAATCTGTTTTCCATTTCGGGATCAGTATTGTGATACGAGGTGTCCAAAATTTCGCACGTAAGAAGAATAATTTTCCCAAAATTGTGTTCTCAAAATTGAGAAATAGATTTCTGAATTGTTAACGCTCATTTAATCAAATTTGAATCATTTTGAATTGAGTGTGAATTTTTTTTCTTTGCAGCTTGACACGACTTAATATATCAAAACGATCTGAAACTAATTAGAAGAGTTTGATCGGACATTCTTTTTTTATTTATTAAACCCTGGAGACGAGGTTTTCCAACTATGCAAGACGTAACAGAGAAGCTTTCCCGCTTCGCCTTCATGTATAACCAACCGTACAATTATTTAAGTATGACTTGAACGAGTTAAGCATGACTCGAACGATTTAAGCATGACTTGAGAGCGTGTTGTGTCATAGTTTTTCACAAAAGCGTTTGAAGTCATCCATTTTTTCATTATTTTAAACTAGACTACCTAGAATTCTATCATTTACGAACGTCAACGGTGGAGCTTGGAACAATGGCTGATTAAAATGTTCTTCCATTTCAGTTTGTAGTGTTGGTCAGCTGAATTGTTGACCAGGTTGTCGAAAACAAATTGAATGAGAACGTCATGATCTTGGCTGGATTTCAGGAAATATGTTGGAAAATGTTAATTATGTTGTTATTGCAATTTATCGCATGATTAGTCAAACGGTGGAGAGGACCTGAAAAAGCTGTAGCTGTAATTATGTGTTTGTAAAAAGAAAAAACAAGGATTTCTGTAATCTCATTTCAATGCTTCAATAAATTTAAACGTTAGATTTAGTACTGAAGTGAGTAAAATTAGCAACTTTTAATCGTAGGTCATTTTAGAAGGTCAGAGTGATTACCTTGAATTTACACAAAGAAAAATACAAAGTATGAGGCACGACATAAGCAGCACGTACAAGACTGTTCTGTTGAAACATTTTCAATTAGCATTATGATGGGCCTTTTTAAATTGTAGAGTTTTATTTTTTTTATTGCTTATTGTACGAATTAGCATCTGAAAATATTTCTGTATGTTCGTATGTGTATCTATGAAAATATTATATAATAATGTGAGGGGCTAAACGTCAACATCAAATAGTTTGGCAAATTTTTCACCTGTTACTGATATCTAGACGACTGAACCCTAACCAGAGACCGATTACATGAGGTGCAAAGAAGGAATGTAAACATTAAGCTTCTGAATTGCATGAGGATTCAATTCTAACCCTCTGGGCGTATACCACACGAACCTTACGACTTGACGCGTGAGTTATGGATGCTTGAGCCGCGAAAAACATTCCAGACTTTACGATTAGAACAATTTTGTGTTTATGCAAAGTAACGTACTCATACCCTTTACGTTCACTGCCACTATGTGAAAATGGGTGAAAATGCAATTTTGTTATGGTCTCACACGCCTCATAAGTCAAGATTTCTTCGTGTGTAGAATTGAAGATGAGTGTTGAAGTGCAGCATTGTTTTTATTTCGATGATAGCATCAAAAATTTTCGAATTACATGGGAAGACAATGACATTTGATGTTTGATGACAGCGAAAAATTCCATGGTGTGAAACTACAGGGTGTCTCAAAAAATTGCATTCAATTTTTTTTGGTTATCCATTTCAAATGTATTTTATTTTGTTGCAGGTGTTTATTGAAATTATATACAATTTTAACTTATTAAATAGAAAAAACATCAATTCAAGAAAATTAAATTTCGTCCAGGAAAAAAATTAGTTGCACTTGGAACAAATCCAAAACGAAATAGTCAAAGGATGAGTCCGGTACGTAAAAATAAGTTTAATAACTTAAAAAAGAAAAGAACTCGCAACTCAGGAAAATGAAATGTCGTGAAAGAAAACTTTGAAACTTTAAAACAAAAGCAAAAAGTAATCGTCAGTCGTACATTTTTTGGGACACCCTGTATACAATCCTCAATCAAAGTTTGAGAACATTATTGGGACACCCTGTATTTGATCGTCAGTCAAAGTCAGAGTATACATTTTTTGGGACACCCTGTACTTAATCGACAGTCAAAGTTTAAATAGATTTTTTGGGATACCCTGTATATTACCGTCAGTCAAAGTTTGAGAACATTTTTTTGAGACACCCTGTACACAAGCCCTGAAGAGTTCTGGCCCGACAACAGCAGCAGAAAGAGCGGAAGCGGGCCATGTAAACTCGGCAGGCGAAGGCGCTCGGCTGTAATTAGCGGCACGGGATCAGTGTCCGCAGGGTCAGATTGATAGGTCCAGCAAGCAGCACTCAGCACGTCCATCATTCGCCGCACACGCCCACTTCCATTCATACCAAATCAAGAGACGCTGCGAAATGGTTGGTTCCCTCCAACTTCGATAAATTCCATCAATGGACCCGAATTAAACGCTGGGCGATGCGAATTATGCGGAAGAAGCGAGCGACAGGTAGTCAGCGGAAATGGTCTGTTCACACACGCTACGCTGTCTCGAGGGCTATTCTTGAGATCAAACAAGATTAGTCTCAAAAATGAATTCATTGTCCGAGGAAATCGGAAGAAAATAGTAACACGATAATGTTCGTTCTCAAGTTGAAGAATTGAAAATAAGCACATGGTTGGAAATTCTTCTGTCATCGCTTAGATTTTCATTTGTTACTGCAACAGATTTATCAAGACTAAACACGCACCCAAAATTTTGCATTGGAGCGCTCGGAAACTCACTAGATGCAGGAAGAATCGGCATAATACCGTATGAGTAATGTAACAGATTACAAATTTTTTTAATCAACAGCGATTGTAACTAAGAGCTCAAATCCCTAAGAGATATTTAGAGTTCTTATATATGACTTCCAAACAGAAAAAAACGAGATTGCTACCTTTGAAACAGATCTGAATAAGAAAAAGCATCATAAAAATTGAATAGTTCATACTAGTGACTTTGGTGGCAAAGATACACTGAGTAAATAAATAATAAAATCTCTAAAGACGACGAAAAAAGTTTAGTTTTACATCTTAACGCGGAAAATAATCTTTATTTCTTTCAATTTTTGTCGGCGAAGAACACAATTTTAACTCGGAGTGGTCAAAGTGCGGGGTTTTCACTCCCTGGAAAGCAGCAAAACTTTGCATTAAGATATGAAACACTAAGTACAACGCTAAAAAAATGTCCTCAACAGAAGGCCGCAACTTGTCTCAGGAAAGAGGGTGCCATTTCCAGAACTGAACTCACTCGCACACTCGCCCATCAAGTGGCAGCGGAGGTTATGGAATGCGCTCGTGATGACCAAACCACAACGTGCTGCAAAACCACAACGTTCCTCGGAACAATTTGGCACATAAAAGTGAAGGACGGCTGTGCATCAAAGAGCGCTTCTTTTAGTTTTAATGAGAAGTGTAGGAGAAGCGCTCGGGCGCGCACTCAAGCATTCATGAGGCCCAATTGACAGCGACTGCGGCGTGACATGCGACCAGGTAGCGATCCATGTTACCGCCTGCTCATCTCATTTTCAGCAAAATTAAATGTTGTGGGCACACAAAGAGTACAAAACTGCGTCGACAGTTTTTGATTTCGTTCCAGTTATTTTCATGTCTTTCTTTCCGATGTCGTAAAGTCTACGAGGCAGGGAATTTGCTCTGACTAAGTACGAGGTAGAAAGAACACTTGGTCGTTTCACTTTGAGGATGAGGTATTTGCGTTACTCTACTGAAAATATAGAGTGAATAGATTCAAATCACGTAGTGCATGTGAGAGCAAGCTTTTTTTGTTGTTTTCTAAATAACCCGTAATGCACATTGAGGAAATATTTGACACAAAAAATCGCCTAGTGATGCTCCATGAGTTGATAAACTCATGGAGCATCAGAGAAATCGTTACATTACGAAGGAATTATAACCAACTGAAATCCGTAAAAAAATAAGCAGGCTGTGTCCATAACTATATAGTTCACAGCAAGGAAAACAAATTCAAGTTTTCACAGACAGGGCAGGGAGACCGGTCAACTCAGAGATGCATAGTGACTTCAAGACAAAAAACTTCAATTTCATAGCAGGGCAAACATAAAAATAGGGTTCGCTAAAAGACACGCTGGCTGGACTACGAGAAAGGAAAAATGCAACGAATGAATGAGGTAAACAGGCGTCTCGAGGACACGCCCAGTTTTTTACAATGTACGCGACGGTCTCTGAAGCTTGGTTCTCCAGAACTGGTCTCTGAGCCCCCGCCCTCAGGGGTCACTCGGCACGCCGGCCACACCTCTCGGGCCCTGAGCGCACGTGCACATACGCGTCTAAATGCGTGCATAAATGTCTCTCTGAAGCGCATGATCACCTTACTCAAGTGGGAAGATCGTGATCACTTTACTTAAGGGGGAGGAATTCAAATGCGTCCCTAAATGTCTCTGACGCGCATGATACCAAATGCGTGCCTAAATGTCTCTCTGAAGCGCATGATCCCAAATGCGTGCCTAAATGTCACTCTGACGAGCAAGATCCCAAATGCGTGCATAAATGTTTCTTTGCAGCACCTTACTCAAGTGAGAGGAAGGCAAACGTGTGCATAAATGTCTCTCCGCAGCACATGATCACTTTACTCAAATGTGATTCTCAATTTTCAATACATTTAAATGAAGTAAAAAGTAGAGCACTTCTTTAACACTGATACTGCATGCTATTATTGATGTTATCACTAGATTTTAGTCCAAGTGCAATTGTGTTCAAGCAATTTTGGCCTTGATGAACTATTACGCAAAAATATTTTCGTATTTAAATGAAGTCTCGGCAGAGTTACCGAGTAGGTGAAAGGTAGCATTAATGAGACACTCATTTTCAACGTTCGTTCAAAGTTAGATTCCCATTCCCATTAGATATAAGTGCAAAATTTGATTAGAAGTTAAAGATGTAGAAGAAATAGGGCTCACTAGCTAGAACCCCTGAAGTAGGCAGAGAACTAAATTAGGATCGACTTTTCGAACGTTTTGTCCCCTACGAAACGAGCGCGACTCTTGATGGCCCTGATTGGTTGGAGCAAGGGATGGTTGGTGATGGAATCATTATAATCGTTTGAGCGTCAATAAGGTGGTGGAAAGGTTATGATTTGGGCTGGGATTATCGGAAGACCCTTGGCAGGGCAATGAAAGTATCACGTAGCTTAAAAATGACTTCAAATGCATGCATAGCTTTCCTGTAGAGACAGCTCGACCTTGGGTTGAAGAGAGAGAGGGTAACATTCAGATGAAAGATTATCTTCATGCAAGATAATGCCTCCTCAGACTACGAGGTATCTCAAAAAACTGAGACATTGTAGGCTTCGAAAGATGAAGTGACCTGCAAATTTGCCAGATTAAAACCCAATGGAAAGTCTGCAGAACTTTCTCCAGAACTTCAATCCAGAGCTTCAATCCAGGAACAAGGATGAGTTTTGAGAAGCCCTTCTTGGCATATCATGGGGAATTAATGCACATGAGATTCTGTAATTAAAAAATCCTGTTTGTGAACGACCTTTTCAGGTCATTTGTGAGAAAGAAATGCATGTGTCATGCAAATGGGCTTATGATGTTCACTTCAATTATAACTGCTAAACATTTATTGATTACCCTAATTTATTCAACGCTGATGCCCACTGGTCAATACATTAAGAAACGATTAGAAGGACTTTTTTTGCTCAATAAACTCAACTAATAATTTAGCACACTAAAATTTTCACTTATTCAGAATGAATCGGAAATTAATTCTTTACCAGTTAAGCAAACGAATGAATTTTTCAGAATCCGCTTCATTCATTACCAGCATGCGCTTCAATTTCATTATCAACTTAGCATAAAAATTGTTTTTTCAGTCTGCGCTTCATTTTTTACCATTAGGCGCTTCAAATTAATAACCAGCTTAGCAGATGAAATATTTCTCCTCATTATGCCTAGGCTCGGAGGGTAAATTTCTGGTGAATTCCTATCTTAATTTTTGACACATCGAGAAAATGTTATCTCTTCAGTAATTTTAAGTTAATGAAAAACAAGCGTTTCTTGCAGAAATAATTAACTTATGAATATGAGACGAGATTGCATCTACGAATGCTGTGCGGGAAGGTTTCTGATATATTTGAGTCAGTGGAAAAGCATCAGTATCGATTAATTTTAGTTATAGAGGTTCAAAAATAACCGAGTATGGAAGGTTAGAATGACGGGTTCAGAGCATGTTTCATGAAAAGATGTTGCACCGTGCGCTTTATGAAATTTTTACAACTGCCTGCACGTTAATGCTTGAGGGTATAAGATAACCGTTCACGAATTAGAAATTGGTCCAAAAAACAGTTCACTAGCACAACCTTGAAAGCACGACTCATAAGACCTTATTAAAATGGCTCCCGTGATCAAAGTCGAACGCTATTCTAATACAGTAGCAGCTCGGCCCATGGAATGACTTGCTTATTTAACGCAGCCACAAGGAAGCCTCTGCGCCGAGTGGTTGCTGCGTTGATCTACCCACGCGTGACCAACACTGCGCTGAACTGCCCTGAACTGTGCTGAACTGCCCTGAACTACGCTGAGCTGCGCTGAACTGCGCTGAACTACGCTGAACTGCGCTGAACTGCGCTGAACTGCACATACCTGCGCTTAACTACGCTTGGCGGGTATTTCTGCGCTATACTGTACAGATACTGGCGGATATTTTTAAGAAGAAAATGTCTGATTCAACTGAATGGGATTTCGCCTCTACTGTTCGTTTTCGACGGAAAATCATTTGTGTATCATTTTAGTTTTGACATTTGTCCAGGAAAAATTGACGTATTCCCTAGACTTAGCGGCAATAAGAGATAGACACTATTGTCAAGGAAATAACCTATTGTTAACGAAATAGTTTATAACAAAACTATGGAGTAGGAGTTATATTCCGTGTGGAAGGTACGAGTTGAACGTTCGGTTTGTAAAATAATTTGCAGTAAGACGTCGTAAGTCTTGACATGACAGAGTGTGTGTGCGGCAGCTGTTTATCAACCACGAGTGTGGGACTTCCATAAATGTTCGAAATATGCATAAATCATTTAAATACCCGTAAATAATATAAACATGCATACAAATATAAATACACGCAAATAGCATAGATATGAATGAATAATATACACATGCGTACGTAATATAAATCTTCGTAAACAACGTAAATATGCGCAATTGATACAGAAAATTTACTGCAGGTGGGTTTTTGACTATCGCTTATGGTGCTGGTATTGTTCCGCCACGATAATTAAGCAGCGACTGCTTCGCAAATCTGAATATATTCAACGCAACGTAACAGTGGAAAAATGTTTTTATATACAGAGTCAAGAATATCTCAATTATTGCATTAACTTGTTCTCTCTCAACGTATCAAACGGACACGTCTGGTTTGATTCAAACTCGTTGGAACATCGTATAGTTCAATGTTTTACGTATGCGATGTTTATCGATAAATCTCCAATTAGCCATCTTTTACAATTACAACGTTTAACACAACATCTCAAATTAGCATTTATTATACGCCGTGTGTATAAAAAAACCCGAACCGAGTATTTATTTTCCCGTATCACTAATACCCGTTATAATTTCCCTTATCGGTAGTAATCAGTAATACCACATAATTTTGCCAGAAATTAAATGCTTATGGTATTCTTATGATGGTATTACTGATACGGGAAAATAAATACATAGTTCGATTTTTTAGGACACACTGTATTTGACATAAAGTTCAAGAATTTCCAATTAGCCCCGTTTTATACTTACAGCATTCAGCTGTAGGAGAATTTAAAGAATGTGCATTTTTAAGGTTTTCAGTTTTTAGTCTCGATTTTAAGTTAAATAACAATAGGGTCTGATAAAAACACCAATTTTCTTTTGTTGTACCTACGCCACTTCATGTAGCTACATTTTTCGATCAGCTTTGAATTTGAAAGTTATAACTTTAGGTTTGTTAGTTAAACTTTTTTACTCGTGTAAAAAAAGTTATTTATACAATAGAATTTACAACTTTTTTGAGAATGATTCACTTTAAATCTCGTTTTCAATGATGAGGTAAATTACGCATTACTGACGATGAAATATTCTGGAAGGAGTTGTTTAAAAAAAGTATTTAAAGCTGAAATCCGGCCGGTGACAATATTAGCCAATTGGAAAATTAAAAAAACATGATCAAGTAACAATTTGAGTCATATTTATATAAAATTAAAAACAAACACTAATTTGGCACGAACTTTGAAGTACCCCAAGAAAGAACAATCATAGTTTCAGAAAAACAACAATAAATTGTACATTTTCAGAAAAGTTGGTCTGCATATTTTGACAGAAAATAGTGTGAACTCGAAAAGGCGACGCTCTGCAAGCCTGTCAAGAACATTTCTACTCCACACGATGCAAGGTTTATCTTTTCTGCAGGGACGAATACCACAGAATTTTCAACAAGTCCAAAAGGTGCAACGCAAATGCTGAGAATTTTGTGTTCCCTTGGACTCAGCGCGTATGAATTTTGTTTTTTTTTTAAATGATAATTATATTCTACATCTAGGAAAACTCCTAGAAGAGATCTGAAATTTTCTTTCTCGTGACCAGTTCTAAAAATGTCACTGTTGATGCATGGCGATACGGGGATGACATTTTCGGTGAGTAAAAATAAACTGGAAAGTTTATTCGAGTACGTTTTTATTAAGCAACAAGCTAGAGTCAAATAACTCACTGCATTTAAGCGCTGACGGTAAAAGTGAAGCAAATAAAAGTAAATCAAATGTCAAGGCTTTATTCCGTGGATTGTGCTCACACGAGCAAATATGTGTTACGGAAGTGAGATCCTGGGAAGATTACGTCCAGTGATCTGGAATGAAAATACCAGCTCACGTACATTACAACTGAAGTAACTGAAATAGTCCATTTGATTACAGCAGAAACAACATTTACATTTATTCAACCTTCACATAGCATAATCCAGATTTTTTGTTGCCTTAGTTCGGCTTTACAAAACTTCATGACCCTAAAGCATACCACACTTAAAATGAAAAAGAAATTACATACGTGCATTATTTTCAGCTCTTTTATACGTCGCACTCGGGCTTGAACAACATGCTTGAAAATATTAAAGCCCAAGATTTTCATTCAAACGCAAAAGCCGTCCTGGAGCGAGCGAAGGAGAGCGACGCAATCCAGAGGCCCGACACCTCACTTCATTTCTCAGAGAATAAGGAAAGCTCGCTGCAAATTAGCGAGAGGCTTCATAGAGAAAGGCAAGGGACATCTCATTATGGGTGAGCTCAGAACGGCGCCCCCGCCAACTCCTTATCACTCGGGGCCACCTTGTCGTCCTATCATCTCGGCCACTTTGCTGAGACGCTCCTCGAGAGCTACACAAACTCTGTGCTGATGTGAATGGTCGTCACTTAGTTCAATATCTGTGGATCATAAGATACGGAGCGTGCGAGCTGCAACTCATCTTCTCCCTCCTTCACAGGTTTGTGTGCGGTGGAGATTTTCTCGGCTTGTTAATGCGTTATCGCGTCAGTAGTATAGTGTATTGTCCCGCTTTTGTAAAAAAATTGGGTGCTCCAACACAGTTAAAAAATAGGATGAACTTACGTAGCTGTAATAACTCTTTGCGTGCTAATTCAAGATGACTGTTATAGTAAAAAGGATATGAACTTGTAGGTGTGCTTAGTTTTTATTATCCAGGTGACGACGAGCGCACACTCGTGCTGGAACTGTGCCCATTGCGACCTGCAGTTAGATGTTTTTTGCAAACTCTTCATCAGGAAAGTTCGTAAAAATGCTATGACATTTGCAAAGTAATGCATGACGCTAAGTCACAAAAATTCACGGTGTGACAATATATACACTTTTTCGTCTCTACTCTCACCTGCAAACAGAATACCTGAACTCTTCATATTGGAGGTAAATTTCGTTTTGTTCAAGTATCAACAAATTTATTCATTCTGTCTTCACGGCGTTTTTCATAACCCGTTCACACTTCACTTAAATTAATTTTATTCGCGATAAATTCTTTGATTTCTTGTCTTCTGTGTTGCAAGAATTGAAAAAATTCTAATTTTAATGAAAAACTTTTCAAAAAATCGAAAAATATTTTATTTCACGTTGTTATTGTTTTTATGCGCACTGGCTTTGTTTTCATATTCACTGATTTTGTTTGCTACGCGTTATTGGATTCTTTCTTGTTGAACACGAAGCAGTTTTATGCCAAGGTAAAAAACTAGGTCACTGTGACGATCAGTTCCAAACTTTGACCGCGACGTGAGCCGCCGGTGGTCACGGAGGGGATTTTCACAATGCTGCTCACCGACCAGTAGTCACAAACTCATTCTTCATAAATACTTAATCAAATCTAAAAGAAGGCACTATCCAGTTAGCGTTAGAGATATCAAAATTAATCACTATAATAGACTTTAAATTTGAGTTGAATATTGAACATCAGCTTAATTAACCCATCTCGGTCAACGTGTAAAAGAAAGAAAAATAAATTTTCTCGCTTTCGAGGAGGTCTGGAAGGTTCGTGTAAGCACCACGGTAGAGGAAACAAGGTAGGGTCATTTCTATGGGGGACAATACACCTCCTCTTGTTCGGCTAGCCAATAGAAAGGCATTATTTCAAACAAATTTTATGACGTCACCAAAACGCAGTAACGTTAGGCCAATAGTGGAGACGGATTTAGGGGTAGCAGTGCTACCAGAAGCAATGTGAGCGCTGCCATTGGTTCGTTGCCGTGACGTCACCAAACCCACACAGTCGACGAAAAAAAGACTGGTATGACCCTACGTCGTTTCCTCTACCGTGGTGAGCACTCAGCAGCAGCAGATGTTGAAGAGAGGGGAAGCCCTTCGCGTGCCGACCGGCACTGGGACCACTACTCTGCCTCTGAAACAAACAGCAGCCAAACACGCCGAATGGACCCATAAAACCTTTTCGACCATTAAGTCTCCCATGAACTCACAAGAAATTAAATGTACTCGCCCAACTTCCAGACTTGACCCCAGAATTCGCAAGTTTTTCCAGTGTTTTTGCTCGTTTGGGAGTTTTCTTGGTCACCAAAACTGAGAAGATTTGTGGAATTCGTAGCTCGATAAATACTGTACTGTTCATCTTGTTGAAAGTGCTCTACGGTTATACGTTAACTTTGAAGAGTGACTTCATTTATTGAGTCCTAGCGCGACTTCCATTAACTACAGTGATAAAAATGTCGCACGAAATATCGCGGCAAAACTTTTTGTCTCTCTACAGTAGCACAAGGTTTCGTAACGGGGAGAGTAATAAAACAGCTACTTTTAAACGAAATCAAAAAAATATTTCGGTCTCTTGAGGAAAAGCATATGGCATTAAACTTTGCTGTATGGAACCCGTGGCATTATTCTATTTTGCGGAACATAAATACCTAGAAACTTCGGCCGAAATTATTGACGGCTGAAATTACAGTAACAGCACAAATTCTGAAAAAATACCGAAGAGACGGAAATTATTCCAACTGCAAAAAATGTTTAAAAAACATTCCGACAGACATCAATCATTTAAAATACAACATTAACGATAGAACTTGTTTGAATCCTCGAATGCGCGGCTGTTTGGGGAAAGACTTCGAGGAGACGTTTGTTAAAAACAAACGTGTCTTTTTTCCTTAGGTCACAAGTGATGGTCGCTTCAGGTAAATTAGATTCGTAAGAAGTAAAATCCATCATAGCCTCAAACACACATAGGTTTCTAGTCTGATTCACGAACAAAATTTAGACTCAGATAAATTGTACAAGATCATAATCATGCATAAACATATGTTGAATGTAAGCTTGGTAGGAAAATCCTCTTAGAGAAGTAAACATTAACCAAAACATTGATTGTCCCAGAAACGTAGTGTTTCACCAAAAATTAATGTATCTGAACTGGTCAGTCGTTTGCTTGAATCGCAAACTTATGAGAAATTTTTCTCGTTTTCAAGTTATTCAAGAATTAATGATTACGCATGAATACCACAATCTGTTTTGAAATAGTTCTCAAGACACAAATATTTGTGATAAACTTATTAGTTAATGGCATTATTGTAGCTGCTTGTCCCGCCACCTCCGCAGCCCAAAACAGAGGGCGGGAGATTATTTCGCCAGGACCAGGAAATGACTGAGCATTCTGAGCTCGAGGACTCGTTTGCGCGCCAACACGCCGGAGTCTAACAAAATCACTCGATGCGGGATACCAAAATCTCCAAATGTGAAGTCATGATTTCCGTTCAACGCGTCATCAATCAAGGTGCCGAGGCTTTAGTGGCTACTTTATCGGGTAATGAGTCCGAAGTATAACCCTATATCTTAGAGCCTCCTGCATTTGTGAGACTTTAATTCAAAAGATTTTATCGAGCGATGGGTTTGAAATTCAACGGAACATTTTAGAGCCTCCAGCATTCGAGGGACAGTGATTCAAAATTTTGTATCAAGCAGAGTCCGAATTTCAGAAATTTAACGCAATATCTTAAAGCTTCTCAGATTTGGGAGACTATGACGCAAATATGATATCATAGTTTGTTATTGTCTGTGATGCTTTTGACTGCTTACCACGAGGTGAAAATTTCGCTGAAGAATGAATAATTTCTAGTTTTCAATTTTCTACTGCACTCACATCCAGCTGAGAGCAGAGATGCAGTGGAGTGAAAATTGAAATCCAACTGAAGGTAATTAGACTTTATTGAACACAAACTGCAGGGTCATTCAGTGAGCTGAAGATAATTGTCTGTTGAGGCGGGAAGGGGGATCAATTTAATTTAACCTTTTAGTTAAAATCCAAGATTTCAAAGGTTAATGGGAAATATTCGACGCTGTACAAAGCGTTGGTTGCTTCAATATGATCAGTGATAAATTTCATGAGTAAGACTGGACAACTATAAATTTAATCTGATTTACATATGAATAAAATTTCTCAAGTCCAACTTTACCAATAACACAATTCAATGAGCGTCATTCAGTACATGATTTTGACATCTAGATCCATACTTCAAACCTAATTCATCTCTCGAGTGGATTCTTAATAAAAATAACTCGATTTTCATCGGATAAACTATTGAAAATGTGACAAACTGAGCTGACGAGAAATGACCTCGGCGCCCCGTGCAAGCTCACGGGAAATTTTAAATTCACAAATTCTTCGTGCGTACCAAAATTTCCGGGATAACCTTCGGGTTAACGGCGCTCAAGACACCATTTTGGCAATGTATTCAAGGCGCTTCCGAGAAACAGCGCTGAAGAAAATTGAAGATGGTTATTGAGCGGGTCGAATGCAGAATTTCTGTCTGGTTTGGAGGGAATATCCTGAAGGTTGTTAGGAAAATCTACACCTGAGAATCTACGCCTGAAGGTTGTTATGAGAATCTACACCTGAGAATCCACGCCTGAAGGTTGTTATGAAAATTTACGCCTGAGAATCTACGCCTGAAGGTTGTTATGAGAATCTACGCCTGAAGGTTGTTGCGAAAATCTACGCCTGAAGGTTGTTTTGAGAAATTAAAATAAAAATTTTACTAAATTGCTTCACGCGCGGCTCTGCAGTAGATCTCATATTTTGCGTGATGCCATTTTTGTTGCAACTGAGGGTAGTGTGATGTTAGTTGAACAAGGGACAACCGCAATCCCTAAGTTTACCTTCATGTATAGTTGGAAAAGAATGTAGTCTTGGTTAACGGAAAAATTTAGAATTCAGGCGCGTTCACTCGCCACCGGTTTCCTGCTATCATATGCCATTTAATGTAAACATAGCTCACGAATTTTACCACGTTTTTGGGAGTGCGGGAATAATGACCGGTTAAGTACTGAGCTCACCCATGCTTTGCTTCTCATTTCTACCAATTTTTGGAATTCGTATGACATTCTTAGGCGTGTCTTTGATTTTCATGAATGGCAGCCCAAAGAATAGTTGATCTAAAAGAAACTCTTTCTCGTTGTGACCCATATTTTCTCGTTGTAACTCATATACTCCCGTTGTGAGCCATATTTTCCTGTTGTGACCCATATTTTCCCGTTGTGGCCCTTATTTTCCCGTTGTGACCCATATTTTCCGGTTGTGGCCCATATTTTCCCGTTGTGACCCATATTTTCCCGTTGTGACCCATATTTTCCTGTTGTGACCCATATTTTCCAGTTGTGACCATTCCGCACTGTGACCTTTATTTTCCCGTTGTGACCCCTACGGAAGGGTGATCCCCTTCCTTAGTACTTCGTGTACGATACGGATTGACCACTAATGGAACAGCAGAAGGTTAATGTGAAGTAGGTATACGATAACATATTCGTAATTTAATTTGTTTTCATATTTAGAGCAATCCAAAATTGACACCCAAAATTAATAGCGTTTGGTCTCTCAGCTTTGCGTAAATTCTTGTTCAAATGTTTGATACATGTGCATTTCAGCAAGAACTGTCTCAGAGTTGAGGTGTACATGACGATAAGAAATGTACTAAAACACGTGTTCATATTTCCACATGAAAATGGCAGATAAAAATGTGCCTAAGTGGAAAATATCTCTGATGTCAAATATACGTGGATAACGCGGAAATTTTCTTAAAAGGTATAAAATTACGCTTAAAAATCAGTTGGAAAAGGAGCTCACACCGTCCAAAAAGTTCCATTGAGAAATGATATTTCTTTGGATCTTAAACTTTGATTTTAAAATTAGTCCTGCCAACAGCAGCGGGGCTGGTGGACACAAGGACGGCTGACCATAGCTGTGTGTCTCGTAGGTCAAAATGCTGACGTTTGCACCGCAGTTGTTTGAGGGTTTCGGTGCGAGGGGAGGAAGGAACCGGAAAAAAGTACGTTTTTCGTACGTATGAGTTATTTTATGTTGTGCTACCCTCATAATCACGAGGTGAAAAATCACTAAATATCTGACTGAAGAAGATATTTTACTCGACCACTACAAAAATGGGTGGCGAATGCTGATTTCCGGTAATATGAGTGAGTTATTGACGGATTTTCGATCTTGAATTCAGTCATCGTGTTTGATCACAACATTTTCTCAAACTGACATATTTCTCGCAGAAATTAAATATGTTAGCTCGGAACGTAACGAAATCCAGGAATATTTTCGCAATGATTTCTTTAGTTGAAATCATTTTCCATGAATTAAACATGACTGGCCTCTTATTTCTTAATTTCAACGAAGTTTGTGCCGAAAATGAGCACAAAAACCAAGCAATAAGTGCAATTTTCGCAGGGGATTAAAGATCACCAAGAGAAGACTTGTAAGCTGAAAATTGTTGTCGCTGTAGTTTTGTCACCAAGAATGCAAATTCAGCACTCGCATCAATTTCAGCACTCACTTCAATTTCAGCACTCGCTTCAATTCCAGCACTCTCTTCA
>JACJUY010000082.1:327421-352075 GCA_014220935.1 Platorchestia sp. MABIK
CTTCAATTCCAGCACTCTCTTCAATTCTAGCATTCGCTTCAATTCCAGCACTCGCTTCAATTCCAGCACTCGCTTCAATTCCAGCACTCTCTTCAATTCTAGCATTCGCTTCAATTCCAGCACTCGCTTCAATTTCAGCACTCGCATCAATTCCAGCACTCGCTTCAATTCCAGCACTCTCTTCAATTTCAGCACTCGCTTCAATTCCATTACTCGCTTCAATTCCAGTACTCGCTTCAATTCCAGCACTATCTTCATTTCCAACACTCATAAGAAATCAAAGTTGGAGTTTTGAGAGTCCTTCGTTCTCAACCCAATAATTCAGCAAGATTGTGATTCGTTAATCCCCTCATGGATGGAAAAAGTCTTCAATAAATCTCCGGATCATAAATTTGGAAAGGAACTTTCTTGGAAACGCCACGGTCACATTTCAAGACGAAATAAATGTACTCTAGCCATCAAGTCACAACTGCCGGCATTCGGTAGTCATCAGAGAACATTACCAAGGCTATCATTTCTGAGCAATGTCATGGTACGATTCTTAAAAAAAGGAGCAAGACTTACAGCAGCTTCAAGGTAGTTAAATAAGTAGCCAGAAAAACTCACTGTGAGACCACATTTTTACGGGGCAGCTGAGTGTCTACTGCACACTGATACAACATTCATCGCTAGTTGTTCGCCACTGAAAGCCGCAATCTGAGCAAGGGACGTTATGTGCTCTGGCAATATTGACATGATAAAGTATAAGTCACTTGCATCGATAATGTTGGGCTCAATCTTCTTTCTTTCACGCTCTACTTTGGCACCGTCCGGGAGTGAGCACACTCCTGTAACAGTCGAGGTCGTCCTAAATTATTTTCTCGTCTTTTTTAGGCACGGCCTCAAAGTATTAGTATAGCCCAGCTATGACACGCTTTCACCCAATAAATCACGGGCCAAAACATTATTCAGTAATTCGTACGCCCCCTTATGTGGAGAACGTTGAGTGATAGAATTCAAAGAATCATACTACGCTTGCTTTATGCAGCATCGACCCATCTGTGAGCAGACCGAAAAGCGCACATTTACAATGAGAGCCGTCATCACGACAATAAATCGCTCTTGATGGCCAAGTCGCATCAGCTTCGACAGAAGTCATGGCACGAGCGGCCGTACTTGGCGTGTCTAAGCCGAATTCCATTTAATGATGACACCCTGTGAATTACGCCCCTTTACACAGAGGTGTAAAGCTACGCTCTGACACGCCACCAGTACACGCAGGACAAAGCACGAAAATCCTAACGCTTTGCTCGCATTCTCCTATGTGTGGATGATCCAATTCTGCGTGAGTGGCTGCGGTATCCGCTCTTACTCTGATGAAGGAATCATGGCAGCACAGACATTCTTAGAGTACAGTGAGAATCATGGCAGCGCAGCCCTTCTTAGAGTACAGTGAGAATCATGGCAGCACAGTCCTTCTTAGAGTACAGTGAGAATCATGGCAGCACAGTCCTTCTTAGCACAGTGAGAATCATGGCAGCACAGTCCTTCTTAGAGTACAGTGAGAATCATGGCAGCACAGTCCTTCTTAGAGTACAGTGAGAATCATGGCAGCACAGTCCTTCTTAGAGTACAGTTAGAATCATGGCAGCACAGCCCTTCTTAGAGTACAGTGAGAATCATGGCAGCACAGTCCTTCTTAGAGTACAGTTAGAATCATGGCAGCACAGTCCTTCTTAGAGTACAGTGAGAATCATGGCAGCACAGTCCTTCTTAGAGTACAGTGAGAATCATGGCAGCACAGTCCTTCTTAGAGTACAGTGAGAATCATGGCAGCACAGCCCTTCTTAGAGTTCAGTGAGAATCATGGCAGCACAGCCCTTCTTAGAGTTCAGTGAGAATCGTGGGCTCTGGTTAAGGTCTTCGTTCCTGATGTAGTGAAATGAGCAATATTTTAATCGATGTACTTTAAATTGAAGGTGGAATGAAGAATATGTTCAGGCATGCTCACAATGATTCAGATTTGAGCGCATCAGCAACGCGCGTAAAGATTCGTCGGTGAGAACAAAATACTTGCGTAGTGGTTAATATTCCTCACAGTAGTGAATCATTTGCATTGATATCAATGATTTGTTAATCTCAGAAATTTGGAATAAAAAATTGCTTTCCAAGCTTTACTCAAGTCAGTTAAGGTATCATAGATTCAACATGGTGAATTATGTATATAAATGGATATTCAATTCTACTCTTCATGGGCAGGATGATCATCATACGCTGATGACTGTGGACACACGCTTATGGGTAGGATGATCATCATACGCTTACTGTTAACATAAGTTTATGGGCAGGATGATCATCATACGCTGACTATTGACATAGGTTTATGGGCAGGATAATCATCATACGCTAACTGTTGACACAGGTTTATGGGTAGGATGATCATCACACGCTAACTGTTGACACAGATTTATGGGCAGGATGATCATCATACGCTGATGACTGTTGACACAGATTTATGTGCAGGATGATCATCATACGCTGACTGTTGACACAGGTTTATGGGCAGGATGATTATCATACGCTGACTGTTGACGCAGGTTTACGGTGCTCGGCTGTAACATGAGGGAGGAGTGGCATGTCCGTACATTAGTAGGCCAAGCAGCAACCACACCCAATACTCGGCTGGCTCCACAGAGCATAACCAAAGTGAATCTCCTTAAGTGGCAGGAACTCCAAGCAAGGAGAAAGACGGCAGATATCAGGTGCATGGAAAAATCAAAGGCGGATTCAACGATCGAAGATCGCGGAATGGTTATCCACTGAGTAAATACATTGCCATTGTGTCATGTGATGTTTGTATCCTTGAGTCCTGGGATTATTTTTAAATTTAACTTTTTACTTAACGAATTTTCTTCTGAATATCCAACTGCGATATTAAACAATGGCCGGACACTACTGCAGCACTCAAACAGAGCTATGTACGCAGTCAAACAGACGTCATGTCCTCTTTTACACCAGTTTTCCTACTCAGCAAATGCACGTACAGCTGCAACAATGACGGCGAACTCCACTGAGCGGCTCTGAATTGCGCAGAACGAATAGTGGTTTGTAGAACCCAGTAGAGTTTTGATGCAGTATGTGTTGCAGGAACGAGCCCAAAGTTTTACCGCTCTGAACTGGCAATTACTGAGATTAATTTGCAGCAGCTATAGTTATTGGCGTGATGGTATGCGCAGAACCATCCCTAAACTCCACTTCTTGCTCAGCAAAACTGCCATGAACCGTTGGAAGCTCAGGGCCGAATTTTCAATGGACATGAAACAAAAATCTGTTAGACTTTTTAACGTATGTTGCATAGAACCTTCTTTGTGTCAAAATGGGTATGCGTTAAATAAGACATGAATATATCACTCTACTTAGTGCTGAGATCAATTGCTCTTTCAATCATAGCTAATTATCTACGAGAGATTGATGGCAGAAGCGATTTGATGCAGTTTAGGCTGTTAAAAAAAGCTGGTGCCTAATTCTTTTGTTTGTACGTGAGTCTAACGCCGCCATTCATCAACCAACAACCGGCACCGAAATTGGAGTGTACTATAGTAGGAGAGATGAATGAGAAGAGAGGTGTGAGTAAAATAAGACGTAATAACGCTAAATGAGAGATGAATGAGAAGAGAGGTGTGAGTAAAATAAGACATAATAACGCTAAATGAGAGACGAATGAGAAGAGAGGTGTGAGTAAAATAAGACATAATAACGCTAAATGAGAGGTAAATGAGAAGAGAGGTGTGAGTAAAATAAGACATAATAACGCTAAATGAGAGATGAATGAGAAGAGAGGTGTGAGTAAAATAAGACATAATAACGCTAAATGAGAGATGAATGAGAAGAGAGGTGTGAGTAAAATAAGACATAATTACGCCCTCAAACGCCAGAAATTACACCCTCAGACTCCCTAAAACTGCTATGATTTCTTCTTCAGTCCACCTCTCATGGTGAACAGCAAGAGCAAAACGAAGCGGAAGGGGCAAAAAGTCCAACAATCACACCATCATAACTCACAAATTTTCCATTGAATTATGCTTCTAAAATTAAAAAGAGCATCATAGTTCTCATGCGAGCTTCTAAGTTCTATTTTTATCAGATATCATCACACTAATTCTGTCGTTACGGTATTTCTCATTCGTTGAGGTAATTTTTTGCCCCATCAAGTAAAATCGCTGAAAATGTTTTACTTATTGAAATTAATTGTAGGAAAAAATTCATGACGATTCAAATCCTCTTCAAGACAGTTCCAAGTGCACGAGGAGAGTTCAAGCAATATTTTCGGACAGCTGATGAAAAAATCCACTGGTAAATTGGAAAATACACTGTTGAACTATTTTCCGTTTTATGAGCATTAAACAACGAATATTAGTATATTAAATATTAACACTGTTTATTAGCACAATACAGGTAAACGTAAGTTCAATGTTTACATTCAGTGAATAGGTAAAAAGCTTGACTTCCTCTTCTTCCATTCCTCATGATCGTATCTTTATTTGGCACAGACGATGCTTTTTTAGCGTTGTTTCTTGCTTTTTTTAGAAATAAATTTCCAAGAAATTCATCACGTATTTATACTATGGTTAAGAGTTCCACATAAAAAGCATAAAAGATTTCAAATCATGAGATAACTAAGCCTCGCTCCCTGAAACAAATATGAACACCGAATCCATCATTACAGTATAGTCATGGAATAATACATAACCGTTAACTGAACACAGATCAAAGTGAATTACATTCCTCACAAAACGGATCTCCTGAAACTACAGAGCTACAACAGGCCACTACGAAAGCCAGGGGTGACTATGTTTTACGCAAAGAATCTCTTATGGTTCACGGACGATAGTTTCAACGTGCGACTAACTCACACCAAATTTATCGTATCACACTTAGAAGGGCATTAAAATCCGCCCCGGTATATTCAGGTAGACGAGCCAATGCTCACGTAAAAGTGACGCATTCTTCGGCATGATAGCGACTGTACGCCCGTACAGTGACGCTTTGAGCTCTGCTTGAGCATCAAACTCTGCTATTGAGCTTTGCTTTAAGATCGAACTTTGCTTTAAGATCGAGCTTTGCTTGAGCATCGAGATTTAACGTCGCTCTGAGAGAGCCGCGCTCATCACTCGGAGCCTGAAAGTGGAGCTAGCTGGTAAGTGATTGTTTAACTTTGTTAGTGATGCGCAGGCGGCCAAGACAAGGAGCAATTAGCGAGCACTCAGCCAGTGATCGCAGAAATTCGCGGCCGTCGTATACGCTTGGTGCAAGTCACCATACCATAATGTGAAGAAGTCCTCAAGAACACGTCAGCGCTACAAATATGTCCCGTTGTGAGCGCTCACTTGGCCCGACAATTTTTTTTTTGGAGCTCACTCAGAATCTTTTACGCTAGTGGATTTTATGTTCAGGAGGTAGGAAAACTAATTGCTGGCTGCAGAACTACAATACGACCAAAATTTTCACTAATTAGTCTTCATTTCCACTGGCCTCATTGCGCATGCGATCTGTAGAAAAACACACTTCTTTTATTGAGACTTTTTCTTTGCCATTTATGTCACGCATGAAGTGAAGGTTAGGCAGTGTGTGAAATTACGAGGTACGCCAAATTATATTAAAGAAACACGTAAATTAACTGACAATTTCAACTTTTAAAGGCTGATATAATGTTGAAATCGCATTTCCATTGAAGAGAGTACGAGCGGAGTTGCCTCAACTGTTTCATCAAAAATCCTCTGTAATGTTTTCTGTTCCAATAATCTTATACCAATCATGGCATCAGTGCCAATTAAGAACCTGCATGTTAAGAATTATAGGAGAACCAATATAAAAACTAATTTGATGCATAACATCTATTCGAAATGAACCATTTCTGTACTTCTATTCTTTTCATGGTGTTAACTTAGAAAACTTACGGGTTAGACGTACCTTTTATCCACTTTGACTTTTAGCTGGAAACTATTTACATGAATTAATGAAACGCCTCGGGATATCTTGTTAACATCATCGTCAAACTCGAAACAGATTCAGCTCAAGTTTTAACTGGGTAAGGAGGATGCGAAAAAATTAAATATTTTAGGACTTTTACTCGGTTCAAAAGAACTTGCAGTAAGTTTGTGTAATTAATCATAATTTTCGTTTCTTTCATCACTGCAGGAATGTGAAGAGTATTGATGGTAGAAGTTATTGTTGCTAATCTTTCCTTACTGCAACTGTTTTTATCATCAACGACTGACTTTTATTACTCGCTTAGTATAATCACATGTAATTACTGTACTTCATATTAGCGCACAAAATAACTAGTATGAAGTAGATTATAAAACTATTTTGTACATAAATGTAACATAACATATTCACCACATAACGAAAACAACATTTTTTTGGTCCAATAATTTATCATCTCTAAAATACTTTTCACTAAAGTATCTCTCATCACTTGCATCATCCGATGCACAAAAAATTTCTATCAAGCGTATAAGAAACACTATGGGAGACAAGTAGAGTAGCAGTGATGGAGGGAGTGTTGGTTGTATAGTGTGGCTCACTAACAGTGTTCTTACCTCAGATGAAGGGAAAGTCTAGGGTTGGTGTACAGCGGAGGGGGAACATCTCGGGGCTGTGTGAATGGGTATCATGTTTCGTCAGAGCTATAAATTAGCTTGTATTTGCTGGCAAGATCAAAAATCGGAATATAAATTAAGTACTGAGTGCTTCAGTGATTCCAAAGCATTTTTCATGATGCCAATCGTATCTTTCAGAATGTCTATAAGAATTTATGTTTTTAATTATAATTTTTATAAATAAATCGGGTTAATGATTGGCATTTTGCTCAGCGCAACTATTTACATCCACTTTAAAAAAATACCATTTAAAATAATACACGCCTTTTAAAAAATACATTTCTACCTTTCTCTGAGATTAAAATCTCAGCTCAGAGTGCGAAAATACAGTAGGAAATGGAAAATTCTTGTTTAGGCTGACTCACATAAAACTTCATTCAAATGGCAACTGAAACTGGTTTCTAGATCAAAACCAATCATGACCTAGAGCAGTTTTCCAAATTCTGTTAATCAAACTACAATTAAACAATGAGAACAGTTCGGTGACCATCAATCTGTACAAACATTAGCGATAGTATGCTCAATCTTTTTTGTGTACCAATATGCTGTAACACATTTCACGTATCAAGTATTTTTGGAAATAACCCATCGTAATTTCGAACTTACAAACACGTTGACCAGGACCAAGTTACGACGCAATGCCTAAAACCTGCGTTCGCGTTGGTGGTGACAGGTGAAGAGCGAGAGTATGAGGGGCGTAGCACATCACTCATCCACTTACGCGAACATTTGAGGTAAACACGGAGACGCAGGCGGCGCAGGAACCTTTATCTGAGCGACGAGAGGCGGCCTCAACAAGGGGCTCTGTGTCAGGGCCTGACGCCACTGCCCGGGCTGGTGAAGAGCAATATTTATTGCGGCCGCGACCGCCACCATCGGCGCCAAATGTGCTCTGCAAAGTACGCCCAGATACGCGCATATTTTCTGGGCAATTTACTGCACTGCGTGATGCTTTCTGAGTAATTTATGCAACTGTGCGATGTTTCTTAGTGAATTCCTGAACTGTGGGATGTTTTCTGAGTTATTTATGCAACTGTGCGATGTTTCTTAGTGAATTCCTGAACTGTGGGATGTTTTCTGAGTTATTTATGCAACTGTGCGATTCTCTCTGAGTGATTTAAGCAACTGTGCGATGTTTTCCGAGTAAATTACTGTTCTGGGCGATGCGAGTTCTCCGTCGCTGTGAGTAGGATGAGTTTTTCTCTCTCTCTCTGCTACCCTGCACCACGAGTCGCGAATACGGCCCACAGGCACGCGCAAGTAATGTAGGCATAGTGTCTCTTCATGGAAATACGATTTTTCCTCATATAACTTATTAAGACGACAGAGAAATTTGAGTCGTTTTATTCAAAAATTTGGTTTCGAACTTTTGAAACGCCAATAGTTTTGAGTGATTTTATAAAAAAATTATTTTTTACAAAACTTCGTCTCGGTGGAGGGACAAATTAAATTAAGAACTGATGCACAGGACTTTTATTAACTCATAACTGAGCGCAAACATATAAAAAATGTCCTCATAAGTCAATAAAATATATTGTTGAGAAATATTATCCAGCTGGAAATAATTTTCGGCGCCGCTACTCTAATTTAAATTCAAAGCAACAACAAAGTTTTTCGACTGAATGTAATAAGATGTTCACTATTTTTGGTTTGAGAACGTAATTATTATAAGACAATATAGTCGCAGAAGATGTCAATTCACAGGTTTGGGCAAGGAGATGATGCACTTTTATACCTAAGCAAAGAAATTCATGGAGAAAATTGTAGTGCATTCTTACAATTACTGTATTCTTCCCTAGATATTAAAGAGGAAAATATTTTTGAATCTTGGTAAACTGTTTTCAATTGTTCAATAGGCCGTGAAGTTTACGAATTTGTTACAACTACTAGCATTTCCAATAATTTATTACAACTGCCAGTACATCTAAGAATTTATTTAATTACCAGAAATCAGTGAATTTGATACAACTTGGCTACTGGTATGTCCAAGAATTTTTACAACGACCAGCGTAGGGACTAAACTCAACGTTCATTGTTCAATAGGATTCAGTAGTTTATTTAATTATATATTAATTAATTATTAATATGCGAAAATAAGAACGTTTATGCGAACCTACGAGAAAACTAATGGTCTCACGTTGGATGCAGTTTCCATGGCAGGAACCCGTCAGGTTTTTTTTCGAATTCTGCAATGCAAAATTTCCGAACAGCCGCGTGCCCTCAAATCTGGTCAAATTAGCCTCAATATTCCCAGGGCTTCAAATTTACGGGGCATTAAACGTTTGATTTAAATGGAAATCCTGCAAAATCGACTAAGGGTCTGTCATTCTATTACTTGGAAGGTAGACAATTAATGCCAAGAGCAAAAGAACCGCTCGTAAAACAACTGACCCGATGGCACTGACACCTTTCTTTACATTTAAATACGATCAATTTTAACAACCTGATTGTTTGCACTGGCGGGGCTAAAAAGGGAGAAAAAACGAGCTTTTCTCCGAAACTTTCATTCACAAAATTAAAATATGGTTTCCAATGTCAACACTGACTTCATTTGCAGAAATCTCTCTTCAATAAAATGCCATCGACATGTTATTCGTCGTGCTGCGTTCACATCGACATTTTATATGTCATGCTGCGTTCATGTTGATATTTCATTTGTTATGCTGCATTCATCTCGACATTTTATTTGTCATGCTGCGACCATCTCGACATTTTAAGCATCATTGTACTTACGTTTGCAGAATGAAATGGATACTCCAACGTGCCGCACTTGCGCACAAGTGCAAGAGTTCGGCACGAGTCTGCAACTCGGTGCGAAGAGCAAACGTTTGCTGGCGAGCTACGCGCTTCTCAGGAACAAATAATGATCCAGCGCCGCTGCCCGCCAGGTTCAACGAGTACTCAACCTGTGCCAGCCTTGATTCCTATTCCCTTGATTCACAGTTGCTAACGAATACCGAGAATATCCATGATTCTAGGATTTGTTTATTAAGGGCTCCCAGGTTTGCTGGACCAAGTTTAAATTCGCAGGAATATCTCCGCTTCCATAATTACAAAGGCCTTCCCGGCATAGAGGATTATGACTAATACCAATGGTAGTAGAATCTATTAAAGGTACCCCACAGGATGGAAGATTAAGTCTAAATCCACAGAAATATCTGTGGCTGCAAAGGCTTAAGGGAATAGGAGAATTAGTCTAAATTCACAGAAACACGAATGTATTTTCGATGCTCAAAGGTTGGTCTCATATTTTATGCCTATTCTAAAATAATGATTTATAGATTTTGTGAAATACAGTTATAAATAATACCATAAAAAGTTGTTAAAAACATCGCAGTTTGATTCTTTCACACAGATTATCCTTTTCATAAATACGATTTTACGTATGCCCATAGAATAACAAACGTCGGTACATCTTTTAAAAGATGCGAGCAATGTTTGATAGCATTCCTTTCTTAAATATTTGCTACCGTATCTTTCCTAACATGTTTGCTACTATATCTTTTTAAAAAAGTTTTCTACCATATCTTCCTCAAAATGTTTTCAACCATATCTTTCTTAAAAATGTTTGCTACCATATCTTTCTGAAAATGTTTGCTACTATATCTTTCTTAAAATATTTTCTACCAAATCTTTCTTAAAATGAAAATGTTTGCTACCATATTTTTCTCAAAATGTTTGCTACCATATCTTTCTAAAAATGTTTGCTACCACATCTTTCTAAAATGTTTTCTACCTTATCTTTCACAGCTAGAAAGACCCCGACGTCCAGCATCACTAAACAGCATACAGCTGGCACTTCTGAAAAATAAACACTGCTTTGGCGCGTGAAAAAGTGTCAGAGTTGTTCAAACCTTTCAAAGCCAAGAGAAATGTGTAAAATGTGAAGTACCGCATTAGAGCTGAGTAGACATGATATGTACATAGAATGTAGCAACGTAGGATGCAGTGCGAATGACGAAATTTTTTTTTTGATCTTGCTTGTGCCATACTAAGAGTGATACTAAATTTCAGTTCTGGTTCTTGCACTGTTCGACATATATGCTGAACGATAAACAGTTCTGAAAGATTAATAAAAATAAATGCTTCTGTGGTGCCATGCATAACACGAACATTCTTAAGAGTTTCTGGTCAACAAGCTGCTTCACATAAATTTTGACGTAGAAAATATAACTAAATTTTTGTCTGTCCAAAGCTCCAGAAAGCGTGGGCAGTAAAATATGGTAAAGAAAAAGCAACATCATTATTCCTAAGCCAGTTCAAATTGTCTTCAATTTAAATCTGGTTAAATCTAGTTTATTTTTGTTAAATCTACAACTTTTTCACTTCAAATTAATCCAAGTAGTTATGAGAAGGCATCGTCATTCTTACTAAGCCTGCTCGGATTGTCTTTCTTAAACCAAGCAAGTTTTAACGCACTACGTGACAAGGATTTTCAACCACTTATTTTTGCTTTTCTACGAGATGACCCCGGACAGAAACCTAGGAATAAATAGTGGAACTTGCCCGGGTAAATTTGTGGCTAACAAAGTGGCGTTTGACCCAAAGTACCAAAAGTTGAGAATACTTTTAAAACTTGTGAACTACTGAATTATTTCTGCGTAATACCGGTCTGCAAACTGAAGTAAATCCCAACAACATGGGTCCCAACATTCTCCCCTTCCGCTTTCCGCAGTAGCATATAATTTTAATCCAGAGCCTCAGAAGCAAAATCGCAATCATTCCCTCTACGTATCACACGACACGTAATGAAAGAAACAACCAAAGCTTTACAAACAGAAGCCTTCACGTTTCTCCATTGCATCTTTCAAGGGAGGATCCTTCACGTTCAATCAATTTAATTCTTCAAGCGAGAATCCTTCACATTCAGTCAATTTAATCCCTCTCGCTCAACCAATGTAATCCTCATTCCATCAATTTAATCCTTCAAGAAAGAATCCTTCACGTTCAATCAATTTAATCCCTCAAGAGAGAATCCTTGACAAGTTCACATTCAATCAATGTAGTTCTTCAACGGAGAATCCTTCCCATTCTATCCATGTAATTCATCAGAGGAGAACATTCACATTCAATCAATGTAATTCTTCAAGGACGGACCCTTTAAATTCAATCCATGTAATCCTTCAAAAGAGAACCCTTCACTCGTTCCAGGCTGCAACAGTTCTCCAGCCTCCTTTTCCAACATATCTCCGCCCCTGGAAGGCATAGCTGAGGTGCTGTGCCGTCAACGGACACAAATCAAGTCACCGGGCACAATTTGCCACCAATTTCGGCAGTGATGAGCTCGTTACAGAACCCCAGAGACACCATCAAATTCCCTCTGCAGCGCCGCGCTCCGAAAACAATGGGAAGTGATGCAAAATTCTGAACGGGCGAAGCGACAACAAAAAGTGTGCGCAGTGATCGAAAATCCGCGCTCGGAGAACAATGAGCAGTGATGCAAAATTCTGAACGGGTGAATCGACAACAACAAAAAATGGTGCAGTGATCGAAAATCCGAGCTCGGAAAATAATGAGAATTGATGCACTACTCTGAACCGGCAGCGAAAAAAAGACTCAAAGCGATCGAGAATTCGTCGTTTGAAAGATTCCTTCCTTGGCGTAAAATTTGCAGTGGTTAGAAGATACAACAGAGCTAGTTTTGGAGGGAACGGTGACTTGTACTTTGCGCAACGAATTAGGTTAGCCAGCGTATTCCAAAAATTTTCCAATGTGTGTTAACTTTTAAAGAATTTTTACGTAACATTTTCTTGTGTTCAACTGATCTTTTATAAAATAAGATATGCTATTTTTAGCTCATGCCCGTGCAATGTCTACGTTCTCAGGCACAAGAAGAGATGGTTAGATTGTTTGCATACTCTCTCAAGGGAGTGCAAAACTCCCTTTTCACATTTCCAAATTCATTATGAAACTAATAAGGTCTCATCTGTACATCAGAACCAATATTTTACCCAAACAAATAATGTTTTGGCTTCAGGTTGATATTTTCGAAAAAAGAACGTATAGTCCTGTGTAGTGTTGGAGGGGGTTAGGCCTTGCATATACTGTGTAAATACCGGCAACTGTATATATACCGGCATTATAGTATTCAACAAAAAAACAAAAATATATTGAGGCTATTTTTGAAAAAGACTTTACATTACTGTGGGGTGTTTAAGGGTTAAGCGTTGCATATAATACATATAATGCAAAAAACGATATTTTGAGGCCATTTTAGAAAGAAAACTCATAGTCGTGCATGGTGGTGATGGGTTGAGTCTTGCATACAAACGGATGACGTCCATGCACGAGTGCTTGGCAGTTGGCACCAGCATCACAGAACAGACACGGACGGAAACAGCCTCGTCTTATCTGCGTTATCGCGCGCCTTCCTTGCATCGCCGGGACGGTGTGGCGACAGGCTCAGATCTCAGCCTCACATTGCCGAAAACTGCTCGTATTCAATTAATTTAATCGAAGAGGTAATTGCTCCTTCGAGAGCTAAACGCGCTTCGCAGTAAGGCCTTCCGAATGGGTGCTAGCATCGGAGAATGTCACTGCAATTCAGGAATTCAATTGCGACGAGATTTAGTGAACGTCACATTATAATTGAGAAGCTGGATATTTTAATGTCTATTGAAAAATGCAAGATTTTCATAACGTCTCTATAATGTTTTAATTACCAACTTTCCCCTCAGTGTTAAAGTTCAACACAATTTTATCGGAAACTAAACATTAGAGCCTGTCGTTTAGCAAAAGATACTATTCTCTACACATAATGAGACGAGAACATTGGAACCCACTCGGAAGAACCATAAAGAAAGTAAGAAAATAATCATTATAATCATATGTTCATAAGAAAATAATCATCGAATGACCAGGCCAGGTCTGCTTCATGAAACATGTAAATCTGAACCAATACAGTGGACCATATGCAAACACTTGGATGCAACATTTTGACAAGCTTTCTTCGAAACAAGCGGCGAAGTTCTCCCTTCATCGCAAGTAAGAAGAGATCACATTCTTGATGCGGTTTTGAATATTTGCAGCCATTTCACCAGGTTAGATAATGGCTTTGTTGATATAAACAAGATTTGTTTACGCGCGCTTAAAATAGGGAATTACTGCGGAAAAACCTTCCTGTTTTTCTTATTCACTTCGCAAGCACTTGAGTTTTGTAGCCAAGTGTGAGTTCCGATAGATCTGGAGACTGGACAAGCATGAAAAATCTGTACGCATAAATTGGTACAATAAATGCGAATGACGTTCATGCTTAAACACTAAATGAATTAATAAATAAAAGATTCTTCATCAAGTCATCCCAAAATTCTTCATCTGACAGGTTTCCACCCGAGCCCTGAGTAACCTGTCTTGTTTTAACCGAGGCTTGTCCGTTTTACGAGATGTGCAAATTCTGCAGAGCTCAAACTTGAACTTCGGTGAATCTTATTAATGCTATTTAACTTTCTGGTCTTCCAATGATTTTATTTTTATTTGAATATCATGCGTTTTTTATCGCTATTTCAGATGTCAGGAAGGTAATATTAGCTTTAACCTGCGTTTGTGCTTTAGGTTCGTAAGCTTTGAATTTGTTTAGGCATAAATGTTATAGTCTAGGGAAAATAAAATTTAAAAATAAAAACTTTATTAATCGATTTAATTCAATAAGTATTTTACAGGCCCCAAATTTTGATAAAAAACTTTAGTTAAACTTTTTGTTCTTGCTATTCTGGCGCTAGTTCTGCAAGTGGGATTGCAAATGAACTAGAAAGTCAACAAAAATAGTTCCGTATTAACTGAAGTGAATTAAATAAAAACTTCCTCACTAGCTGGACTCAAATGATACAATAACAACGTTGAGATTTACCGAGTAGCTTGTGACTGTCAAACCCACCTTTCTTACTTCCCTACCATTACAACCTTTAATTTCTTGAACGTCGTGAGAAAATGCTTGAACATTTTTGTAGTTGGTTACGACTGGTTACTTTTAAAAAATGAAATTTTTATTAACATAATAATTAAAATTTGCAGCGAAATTTTTGAGTTATTTTCATTGTGTCGTCACTATAATTACAAAAGTTCCGATATCCGTCAAAGAGTACTTACGATTTCAGATTTCGACGGTTTGGGTGTGCAGTGTCCGTAGCTTGTCGCTGGCTGTGCGTATAATGCTCGGTTCCATACATCATTACATCCCTAATGTATTATTTTACACCCAATGTAAATTAAGACTAAAACAATTTCAAAATGAACAGACAGATAAAATAGGCTGCTTTCTTGAAAATTTCACTTCAAGATTTAAGACACTTTTGTCTTATATCTTGTCCTCTTAGAAGAGGACAAAGTCTTTTGTCTTTTGTCCTCTTCTAACGAAAACAAATTAGGGTCAGTTCCCTCATGGCACGTTACAGAAATGATTTACAAAAGAAGATAAGTGACTGAATTTTAGAGCCTTCAGCGAGCGTAATGCCCTGAAAACTCTCGAGTATGCACGTCTGAGCAATCGAGTTGAAGAGATAAAGAGATAAGGGTTCGAATAACATAGGCTTCTTACTCTAATCTCTGTTGATATTATTCACGGGATTTTATTGTACGAGTAATGGGATTTATGCCACACATTCATGCTTTCATTCTATCCAAAAAATTATATGGAAGTCTGTACGTGATGAACCATTACTGAATTGCAGACTTTTGAGTACTGCTGCAGTAAGAGCTGTACACGACTAAGCTTCACAGTTTAGTGAATAAAACCTCAAGTTCTTGATGTTGAACTGAGGCTAAAGGGAAGATATTGTTGAATAATAACACGACGTCTACATATCGCGGGACAACTTCTGCAGCTGCTACAACAATTTCTTAAGAGCAAATAGTCGCTATCTTCACACACAAATCAACTGAAAAACATCAAAATTGATCTCGCGTGGCAGTATTTTACAAGTCAGGATACATCCCGGGAGGCCTGGAAATGGGTACTGTCAAAGCGAGAGAAGTATAGCCTACAAATAAAACTCTCATTGAAACGGAAGAAAATCAGATGCGTCTGAAACGATTATAAAAAGTTGTTCTTGCGACTGCGAAATAGCTTCAACCTCACTGCTGACACACAGTACATTTGTCCCACAAAAACAAGAACCGAGTTTTAATTTTCCCGTATCAGTAATATCATCATAAGAATACCCGTATCAGTAATACCATAATAATTTTACTTGAATTTAAATGCTCATGGCATTCTTATGATGGGATTACTGATACTGGAAAATAAAAACTTGTTTTGGATTTTTGTGGGGCATACTGTATAGTAATGTAAGATATGTGTTTTTAAGCAATATTTGAAACTTAAAAACGAAGAAAATTCCGAGAAAATTCATCATCTTTACTAAGAAAACGTTTCGGAGTCCAGCTCCATCATCAGTTCATAAAAAAGAATAAGAATTGCGTCTACAATAAAAGATCAAAGAACAATGAATTGTAGATACTAAAAATGTATCATGAAAATAAAAATACAAAGTATGACACTAACAAAACAAGGAATAAAATCCAGATGCACAAATAAATACATGTAACAAATAAGTATGAAATGAAATACGGTTGGAACTGACGGGGATCTACCTATTCACTATTTGCAATGGGTACGAACTGTCCATATTGTTCAAATCCGGGTTTCGTTTGAAGATATGCAAGAATTCTAAAATTCTGAGGTCATAAGGGGTTGAAGCTGAGTCTAAAATTTTGAAATCGGCAGGAGCTATAGGAACATTGCATTTTTCGGCATGATTTCGCACTGCAGAATGCGATGGGTGTGCTAGTTGGTTACCAGTACGGAAGCTTCTACCTCTATGCTCTGCCACTCTGATATAAAAATTTCGTGACGCCATACCGACGTACGAAGATGTGCACTGCACACAACTATAAGAGTACACCAAAGAGGCTCTCATATCAGTGGGAAGCATGTCTTTGTACCGAAAAAAAACAATTTTGAAATTATTAACCTGAGTGACATGTAAAGTAAAATTAGGGAAATATTTCGCACACAGTAATTTCAATTCATGAGACAGCTTATCGGACGGTGCTCCAAAATAAGGAAATGAACAGTACAAACGGTCTTTACTTCTAACTTCGGCAGCTTGTGACTTGTATTGCTTTGACAAATATTGTTTAATTTTCGAATTAATAAGACCCAGCGGAAACCCATTAGCTGTAAAATATGATCGTAAGAATTCAAATTCACAATGCACGTATTTGAAAGTTGAACACACTTTGTAACCCCTGTTAATTAAAGTTTGGATTCAATTAATTTTGAAATTTATCGAACAAAAACTGAAAAAAACTAGAGCCTAATCCAGTAAAAGTGGGTTTGCGATACACAGACGTCTGAAACTGATCCTTATCATTAGTCACGAGACAGTCTAAAAAGGCCAATGTGTCATTCTTTTCCACCTCCACTGTAAATTTAATTGATTTATGCTTAAGATTAAGGTAGTTCAAAAACTGATCGACGTGTGATGGATGGCTAAAAAGAACAAAGGTATCGTCCATGTACCGATTGTAGAAAATAGGCTTAAAGTCAGAAGGACATTCATTTAACCATTTAGTTTCATGAAAACACATGAATATATTGGCGAGTGATGGGGCTAAAGGAAGTCCCATTGCAAGGCCGTCTATTTGTACAGTTCATTTCCGTATTTTGGGGCACCGTCCGATAAGCTGTCTCATGAATTGAAATTACTGTGTGCGAAAAATTTCCCTAATTTTACTTTACATGTCACTCAGGTTAATAATTTCAAAATTGCATTTTTTTTCGGTACAAAGACATGCTTCCCCCTAATATGAGAGCCTCTTTGGTGTACTCTTATAGTTGTGTGCAGTGCACATCTTCGTACGTCGGTATGACGTCACGAAATTTTTATATCAGAGTGGCAGAGCATAGAGGTAGAAGCTTCCGTACTGGTAACCAACTAGCACACCCATCGCATTCTGCAGTGCGAAATCATGCCGAAAAATGCAATGTTCCTATAGCTCCTGCCGATTTCAAAATTTTAGACTCAGCTTCAACCCCTTATGACCTCAGAATTTTAGAATCCTTGCATATCTTCAAACGAAACCCGGATTTGAACAATATGGACAGTTCGTACCCATTGCAAATAGTGAATAGGTAGATCCCCGTCAGTACCAACCGTATTTCATTTCATACCTATTTGTTACATGTATTTATTTGTGCATCTGTATTTTATTCCTTGTTTTGTTAATGTCATACTTTGTATTTTTATTTTCATGATACATTTTTAGTATCTACAATTCATTGTACTTTGATCTTTTATTGTAGACGCAATTCTTATTCTTTTTTATGAACTGATGATGGAGCTGGACTCCGAAACGTTTTCTTAGTAAAGATGATGAATTTTCTCGGAATTTTCTTCGTTTTTAAGTTTCTGATAAGGTTGCGATTAAAGCAAACCACTGACGTGTTCAGATATATTAAGCAATATTTCTGACATGAGTGGAAATGAAAGATCATTTGTTCGGGGCTGTTAGGGCAATTCGTTTCAATAATTTGTTTCTGTATAGCCTGCGGAATAATTAAATGAAATTTTCAAGTTTGTAACATACAAAACATTGTGCCCAAGTTTTGTTCATAATTTACTCCAATCGAAAGATTTCCCAGCGTTAAAGTTGCGGGATCGGATTCGGAAAAAATCAAACTGCAAATAATAGAAATTTAAATTTCTATCCTCCACGCTTATGAACGTTCCAAAAATCATATTTCCAATAGGTCGATTCTCAGGAGATCTTACACGTAAAACAAGAAGGAGAATCAGCGTTAAAATGTTTATTATTTATCGAAAACATTTTAGAATAAACCAAATTCATTTTTCAGTGCAGCAAAACTCGACGAAAGTAACAGTGAAAACAGTTTTCACTGTCCCCTTTCACTATTTCAAGGTTCGGAGAAAGCAGTCTTCACTGTTTCCTTTTACTAAGTTTCACGGCACTGAAGAATGAATTTAGAATATTCTGAAACACTTGGAAGGAATAATGCAAATGTTAACGCTGATTCTCCTTTTATCTTACATTTCAATGATTTATGAAATTATTAATCCGTGTGAAGAGCTGTGCTAATTGGTATTTAGCGTAGACTGGCAAAGCAGCAGCACAATCCCTGAACAACTGCCACATGGTCACAAGTATATGTTACAAAATAATGATGTATTACAGTTGGCACACTAAAGTTTCTCCATAGCTTGCAGCTTCTAGGAATCCTGTACCACATTTCATGCGATGGGACCGGTCACTGAGGGAATTTTCGTAATGCTGCTGCCCGACTTGCTGTCACTAACTCAATGCTCATAAATACTTAATGTAAACTAAACCTAGGTACTATCTATTTAATATTCGTAGTTTTCAAAATTAATCTATAAAATTGACATTAATTTGAGTTTAATATTGAGCATCAGTGTAACCCGTCGCAGTTAACTTGTTAATTTCGCGCTGATGCACGAAACTCTGCCGACAGTAATGGATCGAATGTTTCCGATCGTATTGCAGACATTTACGCACTACAAGCTGCAGCACCGCATTTCACGGACTAAGCAAGGAATACGATATGATTTGTGAATTTTAAAAAAATACACTCAGTTTAAAGTTTTGTTCACTCAGTACATGGATCAAAGTTTGGTATTTGTGGAATAATAATTTCCTTTTTATACTTGAATGTAATTCATTTTGTAAAACACTCAACTGTGAAATTATTTCGCCGTTTACCACAAACGGCATACGTAGCCGTAAAGAAATCGAATTAATAAAACCAGCACCATTTCTCATTGAAACAAGTTATGAAAATACATAGAATACCACGCAGATTCGTGTTCAGTAGCGTGAAACGCATCTAATTTTCCCCCGATAACTTCTGGGACAAAAATGAGACATTCCAGAGGAGGGTAGAGAGAAAGTCAGGGATGCACTGCTAGGAACATAGGCCTCTGCCTCGTGGGGGTGAACTAATCAGCCCCCATCACGACCGTCTTGTAAGCGATCTCAAACGTAGCTTCGAATCACGATATGTGCTTCGTTTCAATTACCATGTCTACGACCAATCACTATACGTGGAAAATCGCAACGTTCCATGAAAAATAAAATCAATTGGGAAGTCAATGAGAATGTGGTGACTTTCAGTTTCTGGAATAACGAGTTATGTAGTTTCACTGAAAATGCTATTGCTATTGTCGCAATGGTAGTTTCACTGGAAATGAGCCCGTCTTAAGTTATGTCGCAATGGTCATTTATGTCAACACACTATATGTAACCGAGTTGAGGTACTCTAAGGAATAATAAACGAAGTCACTCGAAAGCTCCATTAAAATTTATGTTCACACAGAAGTCTAAGACACGTAAACGAGTCAACGCAGGGAATGTACTCACGGTCTCTGGTTAAAGAAAGTCTGCTAATGATGGCTTTATCAATACCTGGCAGGCAAAAAGATCCGCCTGGCAGGCTTGGAAACTAGAGTTCAGTTCTCCAATGATGGATTACCTCGCAGTGGACAAAGACACCTGCTGATTTTTTAATTAAAGGTTCTGAGTGAGCGACGGATCTAGCATTTCTGGCTTTGTTCGTCCACGTCCCTACGAAGGTTTTTACAAGCCCTGCTCTCAGATTTACGGTGATTGGCTGAAAAAATCTATGGGTTTTTCACGCATCAAAACTTAGGCATTAAAGCATGAACGAAAACGACCGTGCAGTTTGTGCAGTGAGGAATTTACAGAAGAGGGGATCAATGGATCTATCTTGTTGCCTTTAGACAGGTGTCTATGTACACCACGGTAGAAGAAACAAGGTAAGGTTGAACGAGTTTTTTTAGTCGACCGCGTGGCAATGCTGACGTCATGGCAACGAACCAATAGCAGCGCTCAAATTGCATCTGGCAACACTGCTAGCCCTAAATCTGGCATCGCTATCGCACGTCATCCAGTTTGTTTGAAATGAAACCGTTCTTTTGGCGAGGCCGTTTCTATTTTCCCGTTTAATAATTCAGTTTATTGCAAGTTGTACTCCTGAACGTGTATTTAATCAAAATGAGTCATACCACTGGCGAAAAAGTTACGCAAACGAATGGTTTGGACAGAAGTACTGTGCAAATGTATATGTAGGGTAGTGGTGGCGACGTCGAGTGAATTAACATTCGCTCGCCTATGTGCACATTTGATGGAATTCCTGGTATTTAAGATTTATACATCAAGTCTTAATAATAGGCAATACCGAGATTTCACACCAAGGAGTCATTTCTAGAGACATGACTGGCTTACTAACGCCACTCTGTAAAATGGATACCTGACACTACACTTTGGCTGCAGATTTCTGGTTTGTCATTGGGATTTGGTTATGTTGAAGTAATTGCGCCGGATCCACTCCTGATAAATAAATGCTCGGTAAATTGGAAAGATAGTACGGGCTAATCCACAGATAAATACTTTTAACCCATACTCACAGTTCGGAAAGTTACCAGTGAGTGCTTCACATTATTTCATACATTTAAAACTAAAGAACAGATTTTCATTTGATGAAATTAAATAATACTTTAGAAGATGTAGGCTTAGGCTGTCGTTTTCAACGGCGTGAGTGTACTAAAATGAGCATGATCATGTGTACCGCATATCAAAGCTATACATTACTCAAATAAGTTTTAATGATTCTCCGGCACCACAATAAAAGTTTCAGTCGTGTCTCCTGCTTAAGGTGGCAGTGTCACTTGAGAGCAGGGGTTTTTATCAATATTGATAGTAGTTCACGTACTCATTCCTGTACCCATTTTTTGCCATACAAATGGGAGATTACCGTCATTCTAGCACGCTAAGGTAGTCCAAAAAGAACGAATGGATTTGACCGTTCTTTTGCCCCACCCTAAGTTTTTCAAGATCATAGCCCTCAAAATACGTTCATCAAATGCTCAAAAATCACTCATTGCTTTGAAGTGTCGCAAATTACTTGAATTTTACGTCCAGTACCACTAACTTTCAAACTTTAGGACTTTATTCACTCATACATTCAATTCAAAATTCCTGTCACCTCTAGACTCAACACCTGTAAAATTATTCACAAGGCGACCAGATTGGCATTTTTCTCGTCAGAATTTTGACATCTATCCTCACTAAACGGAACAAAAGCCAGTGTGCAAAGTTTTCTTGACAAGGACATCGCAAGAGAAGTATGATATTGCCTCAAGAGAAACACTGTATGTTTATTTAATTTCATGTGTGTTCTCACTCCACTGAATCTTCCTAGAGCTACGAAACAGACTATAGGTCCTGGGCTTCCCTTCTTATTCGGTGATGCATTCGTCTCAAAAATGACTGCGATCAATATTAGCTGATAACTTCATATGGGTCAATTCAGTAGAGTTCTGAAAATTTATCGCTATTATGAGGATAGAGTTTCACATATCAAGCGTTACATAAATTTAGAGGATTGTCGACTCTTTTGCGTATAAAATTAGGGTTTTGTTGAGGTCTGAAAGCATTCGAAGCTTCTATAGAGCAAAATTTACTTCAGAAATTACTAGTATTTAATAAAATTTGCATGACAGCTTTTCAAATAAACATTTTTGTATTGCAAGAGTAGTACCACTGCATCAGATCGTAGAAGAATTCCAAGAAAATAGAGTGCCAACAAAAAGTTTACGGCTAGTGTAACCGTATTAGGTTAAACCATTCCAAACCGCTTCTCAATCGAGCTCTACATGTCCCGGTTCCATCCGCGGTCTTCAAAAACTGTCAATGAATGAAGTCATCGGTCACAGGGCACAGAGGGCTTCTTAGAAACGAGAGAAGCACATTTTCAGTAACATTGCGATACTCAAAGTCCCATGTTTTCCTCTGCTATGAGCAGTAGAGAATTTCACCTTCGCATGGCAGCGTCGGTTGCGACGTTATAAAATGATTGGTAATTTCTATGTATTGGACCGTTGCGTCGATGTCGACTGACATAAATTATTGTTCACTGTTTCGAGCCAGGCTCAAGAAGTGGCTTCCAGGCTGGCATGACTTTAATTCACACTTAAATTATTCACATTCCGTCTACTTCTTATTCTCTCTCGTTCTTCCACACAGAATACCAGCATATTCTGCCTCATCTACTGAGATAATAGACCAAAATCGTTTTTCATTCAAGCATAATTTGAATAATAATTAAGTAGTGTTGACTCAGAGGTTCCCTAGACGCCAATGTCTTGAAAACATAGCAGGGTTGACTCAGAGGCTCCCTAGACGCCAATGTCTTGAAAATATGAGTTCCGACATGATGAATTCTGGCGCCTGTGACGCCTGTAGAGGCCGTAGGAGGCTCAGCCTCCCACATCTCTGGCCCCTGCAGGTCACGCAGTCTTCCCCATCTATCAAGCAGGAGCCAAAAGAACGCACGTCAGACCTTCATTTATCAGAGAAAGGAGCACAACTGAATGCGATCGCTCAGAGCCACGGAGCCGCGGTCTCTCGTTCGTAAGGACGACCAAGAGTTTGCAAAATACATCAGCTCCGTTTGTTGAAGAAATCCAAACGATGGCGACCTCGGAAAATCTCGCTGCAGTCTTAATCCAAGCCCTTCGTCATATAAAAGAAAAGAAATGACCGCGGCTACTGCCAAAACGGGCAAAAATTTTCTGCTCTTTAGCAATCGAGTCGCGAAAGAGGAAAAAAGTCATGGCAGGACTTAACGAGGTCTGCTCGTCCGAGGAGACTATGCATTTATATGTATATAGAAATGAGAGAAATGCAAACTGCAAGAACGAAAACATATTGTTGAAATTCGGAATTCCACTTGCATGGCTACAGAAGGGGAAAGTTGTCGAGGCACATTTATTTTACTGTATTTGGGATTTGTTTAGTGAGACGTTTCTCAAAACGCCTCTCAAAGCATTGTGATTATATCGTTGATAATGTTCTCAATTTCCAAATGAAAAGAAGTTCCTTTATGAATTACTATATATATCATAACAACACAATTTGTTTTGAAAATACTTGTTAAAACGTTAACACAAGTTTGATTCAAACATTAATGTTAAAATTGGCACAAAATTTACATAGTGTGCTCAAGATTTCAAGATGAAATGCAGAACATGTATGCAACTAGAAATGAACCCTGTAACAGCAGAAAAACGTACCAGCTGTTTGGTAATGTAAGAGATAGAGCATTTACGTTAGTTATTTAGAGAGGGATCTGACTCAAAAGAAGCATTTAAAAGCCTCTCAAATCGGGGTAAACAATGTCTTCCCTCCACTGAATATTCTGCTACTCAGCATTGTAAATTAACTATTGCACTAAGAGTACGTATTCAGATAGCTTTATAGGAATTACCAGCAAAAATGTCCCCAATACAACAGTGTCTCCTTAGATGTTCGGCCGCTCTGTAGCCCAGCTTACAGTACGCCATGCCATCACTCTCTGATGCTCATCGTCCGAAACAAAGTTTGTTCGTGAAGGAGTTGCGATATTGTGAAAATTTTATCTTCGAACATGTAGATGATAGCAGCCTTTTCTGTGATGTCTCTGAAACGAGTGCATTAATGTTCCCATTGAATACTTTGCCTCAAAATATCCCGTAAAAAGGTTGGCTTTCAGCTGGACACTCTACAGAGGGATTATTCACACGAACGAACCATTGAAGTAGTGCAGCTAAAACTTTAGTCACAGAGCGTTTCAAGTGCAGCAGTCAATCCTGCATTTTTAGGCTTCCCCAGCCTTCTCGAAAATGCAGGATTGACTGTCGCACTCTGGACTATGAGAGGCGCGCCTGCTTTTAACATTCTCAGTAACCACACTCAAGCTTACAAGGGATCTGTTAGCGGAGCTGCTGCTGAACTGGCGATGAACAGCAGCTGCAATGCGTGATGGTCGACGGACTTGCTGCAGGCCAACGTCACTTCAACAACGCGCAACGCTCGACTCAAGGACCGCACAACGTTCGACTCAAGGACCGCACAACGTTCGACTCAAGGACCGCGCAACGTTCGACTCAAGGACCGCACAACGTTCGACTCAAGGACC
>JACJUY010000082.1:352242-370934 GCA_014220935.1 Platorchestia sp. MABIK
AAAGATCGCACAACGTTCGACCCAAGGACCGCGCAACGTTCGATTCAAGGACCGCGCAACGTTCGACCCAAGGACCGCGCAACATTCGACCCAAGGACCGCGCAACATTCGACTCAAGGATTCATTCATTCAATCATTTTTATACTTCGCCAAAAGATTTTCACCTATTTCTAAAACACGGAGGCTTTACTACTTCTGCAATTAGACTTTAATTCCAGCTAAAAAATTTGCAGTTGAGGCATACATGAACTGATCGAAAGTACAATCGTGAGGGAATAACCTGCTAGCTTCATCAATATTATCGGGGAGATGCAAACACTTACGTAACTCCACAAACACAAAATTGTGTACATTAAACGAAACTTTTTTATTTTTCTCATGTCCATATAAGTACAAGGTGAAACAGTTGTGATTTTGGCAACTCTGTATTTTGAAGTGCAAATTTCCACGTGGAGTTCACAATAGAGTGCCTCCAAAAAGTAGAGATACTTCATAATGAAATGTGAAGGCCCTTTATATGGCTCATATCTCAACGGTGACGATCAGTCAATCTGCTCCGGAAATCTCTCTTCTGATAATCCTAGTGTCAACAAAATAAGCAATCTCTGCGACTTAGAATAACTTAGATGTTTGAGATGAGATAACAGAAAAAACGTTGGATGTTGTATTTTGTACCGTCATTTGAGCATCCGTATTTTTGCGTATTTGTGTTTTGAAGTGTTGCCCAGCAAAACAAGTGGTGTTCTTACACCATAGGTGAAAATTTACACAACATCTAGTTTCTTTACATTTACCACGATTGATTTTTTATACTCTGTTCTTCACTTTCTCTCTTTCTCTCTGGAATTTAGAGACACATTTCCTCCCATTAATGATTTAAACGCAACGAACGCTAGCTGGTGAAGGTTTAAATTGTATTTCTGTAGCGTTTAACTATTTCATTCGGCTCGTGCGTGTACATTTTCGTTAGCAGGGTTAAATTCCCATGAAATTGTCCATTTCACAGCGCAGTTGCATTAGGCCTCTAGTAAGTCGACAGCAACGCACCTTCAAGTGAGTAAAGGACTTAATTCAGAGCAAAAGTTTATTCAGCTCAGCTAACAGAAAAAAGATTAACTTTCTCAGCGTCTGTATTTCACTAGAGACAGCTATTACACCTTTAGGGAAAATTAGAATCTTTACTGTGCAAGTAGATACGAGAAAATTTTATGGCTCCAATTAACATATCGCAGCTGAGTTTACGGTGTAATGTAGATAAGATGCGACTGCTCGTAAACGAAGGATAACCTTCAGTAGACATTCTCTGAAAGTCTGCGTTTCTACCCAAGAATGGGCTCCCACACTCACGTGTTGGGCAGAGTTCCGTCGACAACGTGATCTGTTAAGGCTCGTAATTTCTAGCTACGGCTGCTTGGGAGCCAGTAATTGAATTGCTGGTCTTTGCGAAGTGAAGCGCTCAGCTGAGAATTCTGCGGAGATTTTGGAGACCTCGCGCTCGGCGTTCTTACCTCCCGAGGACTTTTGACTTAATCTGTTCGTTTAAACATGCTATGAAACTTTTAAATGAAACTGTAATTTTTCAATGTTTGTTTAAACACGCTAAAAAACTTCAAAGTGAAATAGAGGCAAAGAGTATGTTGACGTGTTCATGACTCAATCAACATTCTATGCTCAATGGTTACAAATGGATATTTATTGCTTGCGTAACTTCATGCAGCAACTCTTGAGTGCAAAATCCGCCATCGAAAACACTCAACGATTTCAACAGCAATTAATCAACCAAGCAATCACGCATCACTCACGTAATTAATTGCTATCGAAAGCACTCAACGATTTCAACAGCAATTAATTCAACAAGCATTCACGCATCACTCACTTAAAGTAATAGTGCGCTCTATTTTCAAGAGAGTGCGCGCATGCCAACAAACAACATTTCGCTCTGCTGACAGTCGCTTCGTGTAAGCTGAGAACCGTATCGAGGGTCTGGACGGAGCTGGTGTTTCAAGTTCAGCGAGTAAAAATTGCTGCTTCGAGTACAGGGGGACGAGCATTAGAGGCAAAGTTCAGCGTGCTTCAAATAACGATAAGACGATGAAAGGCACATCAAGAAAGCGTAAATCTAAAAGCCCTTCAAGATGGTAATTAAATTTTACTTCACATGAACAGACGAAACAGCCCTCGACTGAAACCAGGATGACCTTAGCGCAGTAACTTAAGGCTGACTATTTGAACTTGCTGAGGGATGAATAAAAATATCGCTTTTAGAAGAGACTATATGTATCCTATATACTACTGCTTCGAGATTCTAAGATTCATTCATTCTCATATTCCATGAAGCAAGGTGTTCTAAATTCTGAAGTTTAAAATCGTTATGTTGCTTAGAGCACCAATTAAAAATGATGACTATTCAAATACTTTTAGCAAATTTTAAGAAAATATTTCAACTTTAATTCAAAAAGTAATTCAGGATGTCCATTCCATTAAGCACAGAAGAAAACCATTATTTTCCTCCCGAAGATATCGTTAAAAACATAAGCCACTTTCAAACAACTTCAAAGACTCCCTCAAATGTTGACTTAGCTATTCATGGTTGCTCACGACAGAGACAGACTTGAGAAACTACAGCCCCATTCCAGCCCACTGGCTGCTGCCAATACTGCAAGTTGACTTGCGCAATTTCATGGCAGTCTTTAGCATGCAAAGCCTCGTCCTCCCCTCTCGGCTACTGCCCGCACTGCCGTTAGAGCTCACCAATGCTGCCTCTGCAAATAATATCAATCGGAATTGCAAGCATTTCTGAGGCGATCTACGAGCCAAGCTTGTGAGCTGCTATGCGCCTCGTCACGCTTGTGCACGCTGTTTAAGAAAATGAACATTGGAACTTTGCACCCTGGAGTTTTTCATTGCGTCTTTGAGGGAATGAAAATTTTTGTGATAAGAAGGATGTTTTGAATGTTCGACCGTTGTTGGTGCTTATGGTAAATCACCAACTTCTGGTGTTGGAAGATTGAGTCGCTGGAAACTACTACAGCTGGAACATCTCTTTTCTTCCTCCGTCGGCTCCTGAAGAGCAGGGGTTCTCAAAGTGGCGTCCACCAAATCTAACAAATTCAACAGTGGATGCAGTTAGGGTATTTATTTACAGCTTTCCATGACTGTTGATATTATGAAACAGTGCGTACAATGTATATATACATATATTCCTGAGGGGAACACATGTGAGGAGGTCCTCAGCTTATTTTGTGTATCGAAAGTGGTCCTTGGTTGAAAAAAGTTTGAGAACCCCTGCTCTAGAGCGTCAAACTTGGTCCGATTTTCAAACAACTCACGTAGTCTGAAGTGTACAACATGATACCTGAGTCAAATTAAAAGAGCAAGCGCTATGGCGGCAGCATTTGTTTTAAAATCCAGGCACTCACGGTGCCAGTTCACGAGCGTCGGTCCAGCCCTTCGAGCGTCGACGGCGCAGCTTCTGCAGCAGATCTAGACGCGCGTCCGTGTGTGATGGAACCTCGGTTATTCCTGCTAGTTTCTATGTGAAAATATTTTACCTGAGAGGAAATGTCCTAAATTTGAGTAGGTCGATCTTCAATCATCTTCACTCAAGCCATTCACTCTAAAATTTTTGTTTCACTCCAGTCCACTTTGAACTCCCGCACGCAAAATAAACAAATGTTTCTTGCTTGGTGATGTCCTTCGTAAATACACGAATTTATATGATTTGTCTGTCAAACTTTCATTGTGTACTGAATTCTACTGAAGGTTCATGTTACGAGTGCTAACTTGCGACATATCTTCACTTGCAGTTTGTTTTGCATCTTCACAACCACGGGAAAGGCCGATAGAAGAGAGCGCGATCACGCACCTCACGTGGGGCAGCGGCACCGGCGTATGGCACCACACACCCTACCTTACAAGCCGCTAGAGAGACACTGTCCTGCCGCCCCTGGCACGACGAAGCGACGATGGCCCGGACTCGTGCTCCAGACGAGCAGACGGCCGAAGGCTGAGTCTGACCGGCGCGAGGTTGCCAAGAACTAACTGCTCAGTTGGGGCCTGAAGGGAGCGAGCTCGGGTACCAGCAAAAACTTCACCACTAAATGATTGGAGGCAACAGAGATGGATCTGGATCGCGCATCATCCAGCTTTTTCACCCCCCAGTCACACGGATTTACAACTCGAAATCGGGAGTTTCTTCCGCGTACATTGTCTTTTTTGACATGTCTCAAAACGTGAGGTTAACTCCCGTATTGCTCGCAAGGAGATAAATCATTCTTGTTGTATTTTATGAATAAAAATTGAGTGGTGTTATCGAGCACTTACGTGAAGATAATCAATCCAGAAGATGTTTCCAGCCATTAAATAGAGTTAGATGGGATAAAAAAAATGTTTAGGTTTTAAAAATAACAATCTTGACTTATTGAAGAATCCAAATACGGCAACAAACTTCGATCATAATTGTCGCGTGAGCTATAACATTTTGTGCTCTGTACATCATATGATCCTTAAGAAATTAATGAGATGAAATAGTGTATGTGCAAGCTTTTGGGAAAGTTGAAAAAACGTTGACCTGCTCGTGAAGTGGACGGATGAGCCTTGCAAGAGCCTTCTCGTCTTGCTCTTTCTGGGCCACGAATTTCATGGGAATGAGAATGGAAAACTTGTGACGGTAATTTTGTGAAGGACTCGGTAAACAGGACTCATGTTCATTAGTTGAATGGCCTGATCAAATTGCGCCGTGGAGACGAATGAATTAGATTCGTCGAAATTCCAAATTCGGACCCAAAATAATCAGGGTTAATACCTACTAGATTTTATTCGAAATAATTCCATTTAGTGGAATTCGTTAAGTGAAAATGTATTAAACATTTCTCGTAGTATACCTTGAAGCGGACTTTCAGGTTTTGGATGAAGTTTTCGAGAAAGACCATGACACAGTATCAAATGCCAAACGCTTGTATTGATTTTTGACCTAAACAGTTCTTATTTCATCATAAAAAATCTATTTCATCTCGATGAGAGACATAGAGATAACCGGTCATTTTGTAGCATTTTTATTTGAGATGCAGTTTTCTTCGAAATTCCCAAAGTTATTCAAACTACTTATGTGACGACAAGAGTTACTTGATCGTAAGATTTATGAACAACATCAACAACTCTTCTTACATTGCAATTGTTCAATCCGCAATTTACTTAACAATTAACCAATAAAAACGTGTAATAAATTTTCGATATCGCATGATGTATCATCAGTTTTATGTGGATGCAATTTAATGAGCATACAATTAAGCCCCAAAATCTGTTGCAACCTATACATCTTCACTCCTGTCTCGTTGAGAAAAAATTTCTGAAATATGAAAAAACTCCCGATTATACGAGCGATTTCATCGTCTATATCAACTTCGGAGGTAAATTTTCCATATCATGTGGTAAATCGAGCATCAGGAAATGTTAAAGAAATGAAAATATGGAGACATCGCGAATGAAATTAAATTTTACAATACTGACCACATTGGATGAAACTATCTTTTTGTATTTAATCTGTATAATGTAGATATAGGCCGTGAGAAAAAGCTGATGTGAACAAGCTGAAATTTACTATAGAAAGATCTGTGAGAGCACATGAAATTAGGAGAGGTTTAAAAATTTAAGTATGCATGCGTTGTTTTCATTTGAAATCAGGTGGGGACAATTTCTATTGAAGTTAAGAGAAACGTTTTTGTAATTAACTCCTTACAACACTTTTACCATAATTTGAAATAGGTTTTAAGGTTCAGCTTACAAATAAGAATAAAAGTTGGCAAAACAGGATTTATAAATTTACGTTTCGATTAGATCATTGAACATATCAGCGTCAAATTTTAAAGACAAATCTTTCAATGTGGGCTCAAATTTTGAAGACTAACTCTTTCAATGTAGGCATAAATTTTGAAGACCAATTTATTCATTGTGGGTATAAAAAGCGGTTGCGCAGGTTCCTGCAAACAGAAGTACACACTTGGATCGTTAGAGCTTCTGAATTGTCGCATTTGTCATTCTTCTCTTATTTTATACCATTGAAACTCTACGAGCAAAAAATTATTATTATCTTAATGAAAAATAAATAAAATGAAACGAGCAAGAAAGCTTTAAAAAACAATGTTCTCGAGGACTTCTAATTTTATTTCTGTTCATTACTAACTATTCACAACGAGTCAGCGCCTGAGTGCAGCTGCCTCTGGCCTCATCAATATGTTTCTTAAATTCAGGTTATGATGCTTTTCACACTCGCAGATCCTGTAAGTGTTTTATGTTCAAACAGGCCGAGAAATGATATGAAAATGTACAAATAACCTCAAGAAATACAGAAAATGAGCGGCAATATTCGATCATGTCTATATCGAATGCTGGCCTCCATGCACCCATTAATGCACTCTTCTGAAAAATGCAATATTTCAAAATTTCCTCAATTTCACTCTCAGCAGGTAAAATTCACGGCGAAGAGTGCGGCAGCCAAGTACCTTATATGTCAAAGTTTCAAATTTTATCGAAAATTTTATTATGGTTGAAGCCACCGCAAACGCCTGCAGTGGCCGACGAAGAAGAGCGTAAAAATGCTCAGATTTTGCTATCGCCAGCCAGCTGAGCTATTTGTTACCCAAAGCCTACAAAATTATGAAGAACTTGGAGCGTCTGATCGCAGAAGCACAATTTCTTGTTCTCTTGTCACGGCTGCCAGACTTTTTTTAACGTTACTAATGTAAATTTTCTCATTTGATCAAATGTTAGCTGGAAAGCAGACACATTTCGGAATTTTTGCTAGGAGAAAAAGAATTTGGCGGGAGGTCACGTACTGACTAAGCTCTTAAAAGAAACACGGAATGGTTTAGTCAGATCCATCAGACTATCAAGGAAATTATAATAATTCATTGCTTCCTCAAAATTGAGTAAAAATTTGTTAGATACGTTCCTCAACTCTGACAACTTTCAAATTTTTCTTCTGTCGAAAAAATACATTCATCACAGCCTTTTGAACTGTGCTTTTCAGTAAGTGTGGAGTAAATTTTTGAGTTTCTTCAACGTGGCTTCTACGAGAATTTGAGATTTATTCTACAAATAAGTTTGCTGCTATTGATTTAGTTGGAGCAAACGATCAAATTAAAATCCGCTTATTTTCAATGCGATTTTGATTCAAGAACAAGTTTCATCTTGCATTCTTCCACAAGGCTTTCCAACGATTTTTCTTTTTGCAACTTTCTAGTAAGCTTCTATTCAGCAATCATTACAGTTTAGAACTCGTGTCGCCAATTTTAAAACCCACGAAGAAGGAGCTTGGCAATAGTAATAATTATTTTCAATTCAAGGCTAACTATTTGAATTTTTTACATCAAGCGTTCATAGAGTTCTCTAGAGCGTATAATTCATGTAGAAATATCACAGAAGTTTTTAAACGAGCTTTTCGCAGATTTTAACTCATCTCTACAGGGAATATAAAACTGCCCATATTTGAAGTAACAATCTCGAGTGAGACTGTTGGCAGAAGAAAGTAATGCGAGTCTCAGTGATCATCTGTCCCATGCAGCTCGTATCGGACGATCCTGAAGTGCTTGTCGCTTCTTCTGGTGTCCGAACTTCTTAGATTGCGTTTCAATGGATTATTATGTGAGAGGATAAAGACACTAACAGCATTGCATGCAATACAAATGTAAGCCGAGCTGGTGAATCCCATCAAAGATGTGCACCGACGCCTTTTAAGATACCGCATGATGGTGGTAGTTAAATTAAAAGAGCTTGGAAATATCGATGGGAGGACAAGAGCGATTACTGTGAAGCCGTTGTACGAGTGCAAATCTTTTTGACATCTACGAGCGGTGTAAAGAACGTAATTTTTTTCTCTGACGAGCGTAAATTGAAAAATTATGCTAAATACTTTGAAGAGGCTCCAGAAAGGTGTAGGCCATGTCGCACCAGTGACTTGCAAGGCTGTTATTTTTTTTGAGACAATAATGAATAAGTCAAGTAGTCATTTATATCCCTATTCGCGTAAAATCTAAGCAAATCAATGATATTTTCCTAAATTTGAAAGACACACTCCCTTTAGCAACAAGCGGTGTCACAAACCTTACACAAACACAAACCAAGTTTAAAAGCTTTCTTTTTAATCCAATTTTATTTTTGTTTTGGGACAGCATCATTTTAAATTCATGAAGACTTAATGAAGAGATTGAATTTATTAATATAACGGGCACTCTTCGATCGAAGAGCCTCAATATACTAATTTAACCGTCTTCTTCATCGCGAAATCTTTGAAATATAGAACTGCAAGAGAAAAGTCTGGAATCAAATACCCTTCTCTTCTCTGACGTTTCTGAAGTTCGAAAGAGATCACGTACTTAATTAAAGTAGCCAAACCTGACTGTTTTTATGGAAGTTTTAAATGTCCTTCCAGCAAGGCCAAACTGAAGGCAAGACCAAGGGTCAGTGTAATTCGTTGAATAATCCCCCATTCTTTACAGCTCTGGTCTTATACGAAGAGGTCGCACTTGGATTTTAGGCCCGGCCTCGCGTATAAGGAAGTCGATTATTTGGCCATCATCCAGGTTTTTGGAGCAAAAACCTACGATGTTGATCAAAATCGTCGAGTCTTCGAGCCAAAATTCTGAGTAATTTGTAAAGAACGCCTCATTGTTGCACCTTTTGTTGGAGTAAGAGAGTCGCTCGTTTATCATCGCGGGTTGAGTGCTTGACGCTGGCCAAAATTGATTGTGCTTTCGTGTGGGGAACCTTCTTTGTAGAGACTTTAACAGTGCGTTTCAGGGAAGAATAGATCTTTAACTTGTTATCAATTCTAAAAAAGCTATTGTCATATTATTGTTAACTATCGAACAAGAAACACTAAGATTCCACTAAGTGGGAAAACTCTCTGACTATTGAAATACCTTGAGTATCTCTATCCCCATTGGAATAACTCTTCTTGAAGAGCCTCCGATATTTCAGCCATAAATTTCGTATTATTAAAAGCAGCGTCTTGGTAAAATTACGAACCTCGGGGAGTTCATTGAGCGCATGGCTGTGGTACAAAATTTTATCTATGATAAAATTATTATACGCTTAGAAGAATTCGCATTGAGTTTCTATTTGCCTTGCAAGATTCTCTGTTTTTAAAATATTAAATGCATCTGCGGATTTTGTGAGTTTAAATATTGTTTGTAGAACATAGTTTCGACTTCTCGGGGACCAAGATTTTAAATGCACAATCAGTGCGTGAGATTCTTCAGAGTGGAGCAAGAAAAAGGCAGTGGTCATTTTTTTCAATGGTGGTCATGTATATTGAGCATAGAGGGGAGCGAAATATTCGAGTACATAAATTTTAGAAGAATTCTTCTTTAGAAAGTCCTTAATTATTGCTGTTCTCTGCAGCCAGCAATTTTCTGCGGATCTTCAAATGAACGATGATTCCACGGGGATATCCAAGGGTGTTTGAATTTAATGTCCCATTTAATGGCACGTGGCAAAAGCCGAATTTTGATTTAATGCCCCCTTCAATGGCACGTGCAAAGGCCGAGTTTAAATTTAATGCCCCTTTCAGTGGCACGTACAAAGGCCGAGTTTAAATTTAATGTCCCATTTAATGGCAATTGTCAAAGGCCGAGTTTAAATTTAATGTCCCATTTAATGGCAATTGTCAAAGGCCGAGTTTAAATTTAATGTCCCATTTAATGGCAGTTGTCAAAGGCCGAGTTTAAATTTAATGTCCCATTTAATGGCAGTTGTCAAATGCCGAGTTTGAATTTAATGTCCCCTTCAATGGCCCGCTTCGAAGGCCATAGGTTTTATATTAAATCACAATTTCACAGTAATTTGTTTTTTATTTCAGAGACATAATGATTTGTACTTTTTGAACTGATAGCAGAGCTAGACTCCAAAACTTTTTCCCATTAAATGAGATTAATTAACTATAATTTTCCCAAATAATTGCCACTCAAGCCAACTACAGGCCTATTCAGAAATATATTTAAAATTACGTTGTTTGAGGTGTAAATGCAACCTAATTCATTTAATTAATATGCAACACGTGCTCTCCATGCGTAAGTGAATGTTTGTCGAAAATATCATCTTGTTTCCCTGTCCAAAAACAGAACTAGAAATTGTTGCACAATTTTCTTTAAGCGTTCCAGAAAAAGCTTCACCAAACGCAGACAATGCGGCTACCAAGGATGCTCAGCAATGTTTTCAACTTAGCTGGTAATAAAATTTCTAAGAAATACTTTCGTCGGCTCTTAACAAAGACCCTAAACTCTGTATTATCATTGTTCTTTTAAGCTCTTTTCACCTACTGAAATAGCGATATATTTCTGGCCCGCCATTGAAGGCACACTGAATTTTCCATTCACTGGAGGTTTAAATACTTGAAAACAATTTCGCTGCAATACGATCAAGCTGCTTTTGTATTGCCTGTACGTTAAAATAATTCTTTGTTGTCTATTGCACATCGTGAAGCTGCGATGCGTTGCAAAGGAAGAGACCAACACTAAGAGTTTGCTACACTAAAAGTCATTTTCCGAGGTTCAATAAATGTACTGTCTGCTGCATGTCGCCAGTGAAAATAAAATTCAGGCAGTTATCGCTGTATTGATGGGCAATCATCTAATGCTGGTATTTGAAAGCAGTGAGCATCAAACCAGAACCGCTAAGATCAATTTTTGCCTTTTTCAGACCTACACTTGTAGGCATTTTGCGTTCCACTCGGATTTAGAATTAATATCCTAATAGCCAAAATAGCATAACGACCAAACTTCACTAATTGCAATCCATTTACGTAGGATTGATAGCGCAGCGCTGCGTGGGCTCAACTCGTCTTTGTAGTGAGCAGGACGACCCCTGTTAATTAATTACTTAAAAATTCTTCAGATTTTATTTTCTTCTGCTCAGAACCATATCTTTGGGATCTTAATTTATTCCTGTAAATTTTATTTTATTCTGTTTAGAACTTTATCTTTGGAATCTTAATTTATTCCTGTAAATTTTATTTCTTCTGTTCAGAACCTTATCTTTAGGAGATGAATTTTTTCATTCAGATTTTATTTTCTCCTCAGAACTTTATATTTCGGAGCTTTTCGAGGACATTTTCTAGATGCCCGGACACTGCGGCAGATATCCGTAATTTTACATCAAAAATTGTTTTCTGAGATGCTTTATTTTGAGTAAAAGGACACTATTTCGGCGTCATTGGTAAACAAACATGAAATCTATGTTACCAATCCATGTACAATTATTGCAGAACAGCGCCTAACTCTTACATCTCTGCTATTCGAAATGAAAAATTGCTGTACAAATTCTTCGTTCACCTGCGTGGCAAAACGATAAGTTTTGGAAAATTGAAACTATTCATGTTTTTGCATATGAAGATAACATAAGTCAATTTATTTATTCTTAGATACCTAAATCGAAGAAGAAAGATTAACACTGAACTTATTGGCGTATCACTAATCACTAAAGTTGTGGCAGATTTATAAAACAGACTCTCGACTTCACAACTTCCTGTCATTAAAATCTAAAATATTGCTTCAAATCCGACAGTAGATGAAACTAAATATTCTTGCGTTGCACAAAAATTGCAAACGCTTGAAGAGCCTCATGCTATGCCAAATGGGTTAGATTACAAGTTACAGCAGGCGGCGAGCAACAGGAAAGAAGCCTCAAAAAGAGGTGTTGTGTCAAATGGGTTAAATCGCAGTTACTGCAGGCGGCGAGCAACAGGAGAGAGAGGTGTTGGAGCAACAGAGCTGCTCGAAGTGAAGCAGCAAAGGCGGCAGAGTCCAGCCAGCAGCAGCAGCGGTGGCGGCGGCCGGGCTTCACTCAATAGAAAGTTGGCTCGCGGCCCGCCCCATAAGTTGGCCGCTGGAATGCTCAGCAAGCGCATGCAGTCTGCGAACAAGCTGACCAGCACGGGTAGCAACAGCAGCCCTGTCTCCAGCCAGAATTTTCCAAAATAGGACGGTCGCCCACCAACCCAGATAAGAAATCCTTCAAATCTGCCTCGAAATGAGAAAACAAAAGAAGAAATTGCACGGAGACAGCTTCGTCTCACCAGCCCTCAAGATGTCGCCCAGTGACTGGATATAATATTAGAAGCAGTTCGGAGGGAAGGAGAACGGTTTGGGTGAATGACATGATGAGGTCCGTTTCCTAAATAAGTTTTTCTAGAGGGTGATAGAAGACGAAGTGTTCAGAGGTGCCTTGTTTTGTTTTGTTCAGCACGGATTGCAATTGCCATCCTCTGGTATTGAGAAATTTAAAAATATGCATTCAAAGATCCATATCGTCGTACTAACCGAAAATTTGTATCTCGGTGCTGTTGTGAACTTGATTTCCCTTCTTCAAACTCAAAACTGAAAATAAAGGTTAATTAATTTAGTGCTTAGGGATTTTTTTTGGAAGTTAGAAAATGAAGAGAAATAGTTAGATATTATTGACGTTAAATAATGCAATCTCGGCACGATAAAGGTAATATTGGAATGAAATCAGGTAATATTGGAATTGAATAAGGTCATATCGGCGTGAAATGAGGTAATATCGGCACACAAAAAGGCAATATCAGCACGAAGTAAGGTAATATTGGCATGAAATAAGGCAATATCGGCATGAAAATAGGTAATATCAGCATGAAATAAGGCACTATCAGCACGAAATAATGTAAAAATTTACAAGGTGGTGTGTGAGACGAATGAGCCTTCAGGCAAGTGTGAATCTATTCAGAATAGATCAGTGAAGAAAGAATACAACACACGTCAACAACTTGACAGCAATCTTTTCTAACAATTAAAATGAACTACTCACACATAAAACTATTATAACTATTGTTTAAATTAGGTGCTAAATTTGATAAATTTCAACACAGGCAATCGTGTTCACTGATGAGCAGTAACAAGGCAATCGTGTTCACTGATGAGCAGTAACAAGGCAATCGTGTTCACTGATGAGCAGTAACAAGGCAATCGTGTTCACTGATGAGCAGTACCAAGGCAATCGTGTTCACTGATGAGCAGTACCAAGGCAATCGTGTTCACTGATGAGCAGTACCAAGGCAATCGTGTTCACTGATGAGCAGTAACAAGGCAATCGTGTTCACTGATGAGCAGTAACAAGATTGTCGACAAGCGTTGTCTTAGGGGATAGATGTTGCTTGATCTGTGAGTGGAGAATTAGTCTTCGAAAGTTGTGTCAGGGAAAGGATCTTCTCATACCCATCTTCAGGAAGCAGGTACAATTATTTTAATTTTATTATTATTATTATTCTGTGCGTTCTGCTCTTGATTCCATTTTTGAACTTCTTCATGAGGAGTTTTCTTCGAAGTGAGGACTTTACTTTGCAGAAGTGCGCACCATGATGTCGTAAAATCAGGAAGGAACAAATTTCAAGCACTATTTCAAATCTGATTGTGTAATACATATTATCCAATTCAAAATTACCTTCATTTGTCTCGTTGTAAGATTTCTGATCATAGGAAAGGAATCCTATCAACATAACAAAATAAGAGATGAACATTTCTACTACCTCAACGAGGTATGTTAACATAGAAAACGAGAAGCAAAATTCACTGATTCTTCCATTAGGGTTTCGATCATTTTCTCTTCAAACTCTGTATTGCTCCCGGCGTAGCTGCGAATAAAAAAAACGAAGTGAGACGATGGCACAGTATGAGAAACAAGGAAAAATCTACGCATTTTACTGCCAGCATTTCAGTATGATTCTTTACACGAGTGCTCTGTGTGCTCATAGGCAAAGTTGCTATGTGTAAGTCAATCATTTTATTTAAGAAATAAGCGATTTCAGAAAGCATCGGTAATGGCTTTCAGATTCAGCGAACATTAAATTCTAGAAGTTTTATTCCTCTCATGTTGTTTTGTTTTCTAAATACTTAATTAGGCACAGACATCACAGAGTTGAAGTTTCAGTCAACTGCTGTATCCATCTTGCTTTAAGCTTCTTCCCTTGAAATTTAAAAAACAGTTCATTTTTCACAGAGCATTGAAGATTTTGTGTCCCCAATGCTATGAACCTGAATGCTGTCGCTCCTTCTGTACGGAAGCAAGATTTCTTTTATGATCCATGGAATACGTGAAGAGTTTACGATTTGTGGAAAGAAGCTCCACTAAATTGCAGTTAACAGCTGTTTAATTAGGCTAGCGTCGCAATGTATAGCGTCATAAGTATGGGAAGCCGTGGGTAGCACAAAGTTTAAATACATGAAGATATGCAGAAGTTTGCTTGAATGTCAAATTTATTTAAAAATTTGAGACGCAAATAATTCCAAGAAAAGTAATCGCTTTTTTAGTAAATTTTGGTAAAGGGAACAGGGACTATTTTCACTGCTCCCTTTAATAAGTTCCACTGGGATGTTTTTCCTGAACTGATGATGAAACTGGACTCCGATACGCTTTCCTATTATGTATGAATTATTTCCTTTGAATTTTCTCTTTTGTGAAGAGGTTTCCGGAACACGATATCACGATACTCTCATAAAAAACCAACCTTTTGTTTTCGCTACAAGTGCGAAGCATCACATCGTCATGAACACTTTAATAATTTTAATTTTAAATATAAAGTTAAAACATTTTTGATGACTGAAAAAATTTATATGTATGAACATTCGACTTAAAATATAACATGCAGCTATATTCATCTATATAGTCTACATTTGGTATAGAAGATAAAAATGCATTAGTGGTTACTGTGCTCATAACAGCGAAGAAAATCTACACGATAAGAATTCTTGTTGGCAGTAAAACTCAAATGAGCTTCACCAATGTCTTCTTTGCTTGTTTGCTCAGTTCCTACTAATACACGGTTTAAATACTTCTTTTCTTGAGCCGTGTACCAGAAGTCATAGAATTTCATTAGAAAAACTTATTTTTAATTCTGTCCTGAAAAATAAATGTCACTTGCGCCAGTAAAAAAAATGATGAGCCAAGTCTCACTCAAAAATTTCAGAAAGCTATTAATACGTAAAACGTGTGCGTGAAGGAAAAATACGAGGAATTCACTCGAGAAAGTATCTGTGGGCCCCCGAAAATGAATCCCAGCCAATTAAAAGGAAAATGAATTTCATGTGAAATATCCAATAATTTGTGTACAGGTTCCTGCGACAGTGCTGATTAATTTACATGGGTGGACACACGAGCGTTAATGTCGCTTGCTTCAGTTTGTATAAAAAAGTACAGAACATCAATACATCTAGAGTAAAGCCTAGAATTTTGATATTTAGAGCACACGATGTTCCTACTTCAGTTTCTTTCATGGCATACTTAAACTGTAAGTAACAACACAACACAAAATTGAAACCGTAACTAACAATAACACAACACCAAATTAAAACCGTAAGTAACAACAACACAACACAAAATTGAAATCGTAAGTAACAACAGCACAACACGAAATTGAAACCTTAAATAACAACAACACAACACCAAATTGAAACCATAAGTAACAGAAACACAACACAAAATTGAAAGTACAAGTAACAACAACACAACACAAAAGGGATACCGAAACTAACAACAACACAACATAAAATTGAAAGCTCAAAATCTGTGGTGTCGGCTCAATAGTTTGACTAGCATTTCGTTGACCTCACTCCCATTCTTTTCATTGAGGCATTTCAGCTTTGCCTTTTGTTCGTTTGCCAGCATATCACGAAGACATTTCTCGGACCTGAGGCCGTTTTCAGTAAGAGAACAGCTTCCGCAACGTGCAAACAAAAGGAGCTCAGATTTCCTCTTGATGGCAGATCCATTAGTTGAGAGGACTCGTGGTCAGATCTTGCTCACGAAATGAATAGGAAAATTCGGATCGCAGTTTTCAAGCTTATTGAACTGCCTGGGTGTCGCGAGCGTGTCTCATACCAATCTTGTCTTCGGGTTCTGGGTTCTGGACGCGATACACGAGAAGACTCAAAAAATAACATTTCTTCTGCTGCACGGAGGAAAAATGACTGCGGGTTTTACCAATTCATCATAACAAATTATAGTTGTTACTATAAAACAAAAGGAGCTTTTGACTGCACCGGTTAGGTTTGACTACGAAAACCCACCAGATGATGGTCGATTGGCTTAACGGACTCTTACCTTGGTAAGCGTGGACCGGGTAGTCTCATAGTTTGAGGAACAGCCTGTTTCTTTAGTTAAGTTTATCTAGACAAACCTTATGCCCTAACCTTGAGGACCTTTCCTGTTAAGTATACGTGCGCAGACCTTCAATGAATTTTATGCACCCTATGACGTAGAATTTGTCATGTCTACCAATGCAATCCTGGTAATCATTTGAGAACAGAAACCTTTTTTTTCTGTTTGCGTAATTTGGTAGTCCTTTTTTCGAGGTAGCACTGAGCCAGCAGCTGGTTTTCTCATGGTCTCATCAAACGATCAGTGTAGAAAATTTTACTAGCTTTAAGTTTGAGGTAATGTTCACCTTATTCACGTTTTTACAGCCACTTTTGAAACTGGCTGCTGCGACAACGCTTGTATAATCAAGCGAGAATTTAGCAGACAAAGCCACACAAAATTAATTTACCATCATTAATTTAATTAATTAATTTGCCCACCATTTCTGTGTGGCTTTGTCTGCTAAATTCATTCAAATAGTAAACGCTTACACTTTATGAAAAGTGTCAAATGAATGTTCTAAATTCAAGTTAGTATCTAAATTTTCCCTACAACGACGTACAGATAAGCGTTTGTCAAAATTCAATTCTTCCTCGTGGCAGTCCTAAAGTACTTTGCATCTGTTGTTTCAGAACCTTTTTTTAACAGAATTACAGGCAATATTCTTGCATTAGTTTGAACGCTTTACCATTAATTAGTTCCGTGCCGAAAATTGTGTTTATTTCCATACTTGGTTGCACTGAATGTCAACAGTGTTGTCATAATCATTTGAGCAAGATTCCACTCCAACTTAATTACAATATTCTTCATCAAATTTATTCTTTCAAGTCAACGATTTGAATTCAAGCGTAAGGACGTGTCTTTCTTTTGTTCTAACTTTCCATCGAAGTAAATCTAAATTCTTATGAACTTAACAATTTCAAGTGTGTGATTGAAAAATTTTCCCACATAAAAATTTGTTTATAGTTATGGTCTTGACAAAATGGAAAATTTTCTATACTAAAAGCGCTTCTATCCAATGAGAACAAGTTGCATAATCACATTTTACTCCGATCCGCGTTAATTTTAACTTTAAGGTATTCACAACACAAAACTCTCAAATCCTACTTCACTATAGCAAAAAAACTCGTCCCGCTTACAAAATCCAAAAACAAAAGAGATGACCCACCAGTCTCTGTCCTTCATTTTTCTCGTTTACATTTCTATTTGAACCTCATCCTCGGTCTGCCAATTGGCTGGCGCGCTCGCTCACAGGCGAGCCAGATGCTGAAAAGATAAGGAAATGCAAGAAATATTGTCGCCTTAATTAACTTTAAAGTCCGTGTTCCTGCTGGAGATATGGTCCATTGTCCGGCGGGGTGACGTTGCCTTAGGGTGGACAAGGGGTCTCGGCGGACGCTAAATGCGATGCTGCATTTCCCGGTGCCGACGCCATCAAATGTGTGTTCCGACACTTCGTTCAAAGGCAAGTGGGGAAACTATTTTTCGAGAGATGAGCCAGCCACGGATGTGGTCGGCCCGATCAGACGTCTAGACGTCTGGCCAGTCTGCTACCATGCATTAAAGTTCTCCTCCCCATTGCTTATTATTGATTTAGAGAACTTTATATTCATGTAGGTTTGACGTCCGATCGATTCGAATCGCATTCACGGTAACCGATTGAGTGAATCCTAAAAGTTGTCCTGATTGAAACTTGGGGAAGAATTTGGGATCCATATTCCCTTACGATATGTGAATTTTAAAGTAAATTTTTACTATCATTATCTAGACATTTGAGAAATAGAAATATGTCCCATAATCAGGAGAAGGTGAAAAAATTTACTTTAAGATGTAGCAATGTGCTCATTTTTCGCTGCTGCTCCGAGCACAGGACATTTCAAACCTTGTGGTTGTAACCAAAAATATTGCTTCTTAAGTCTAATTTTACACTTTTAAAGTTGATCGTAAAAAACTAGGAGCAAAAGTCATAGAGCAAAATTTTCTCACACGTGTCTTTTAGTCCATGAACAAGAATCGTACCAGTAGCTGTTCTGGATTCTGAAACTAAATTATTTCCAACTCGTTTTTTGTTATTATATGCAACTAGCCCTGTAAGTGATAACTTAGAGGTAAATTACAGCGTCATTTTGAGCTTATACTAATGTTTACATTTCATTTACAGTGCGAGGGATTTTGATTTTATAAATTATAACTTTTCACATTCAGTATTTTAAGTGGGAAATTTATTCCTCTCATGCTAATTTAATTCGTAAATCTTTTTTCTCCTATCCAAATTTGTCTTCATTTGGAAAATTTCTTGATTCGTACATATTTTTTTAATTTTTGAGAGCCTTTTCCGTCACTGAAAGCTTCCCATTGATACGCATGAGTTTTTTATTTCAATTTTTTCTTCATCGTAGGTAATTGAATTTTCTTATCTATCCGGATTGATTTTCTTTTGTTTTCCCGCTTTTTTACATATTACATTAGTGTTTCAAATGTTCTTTTTCATTTCTCCCGAGTGTCAGAGTTTGTTTCTCTGATTTCTCAAACTGCTTCGTGAATTATAT
>JACJUY010000082.1:373152-389194 GCA_014220935.1 Platorchestia sp. MABIK
CGAGAGATGAGCCAGCCACGGATGTGGTCGGCCCGATCAGACGTCTAGACGTCTGGCCAGTCTGCTACCATGCATTAAAGTTCTCCTCCCCATTGCTTATTATTGATTTAGAGAACTTTATATTTACGTAGGTTTGACGTCCGATCGATTCGAATCGCATTCACGGTAACCGATTGAGTGAATCCTAAAAGTTGTCCTGATTGAAACTTGGGGAAGAAATTGGGAACCATATCCCATTACGATATGTGAATTTTCAAATGAATTTTTACTATAATTATCTAGACATTTGGGATATAGAAATATGTCCCATCATCAGGAGGAGGTGAAAAAATTTACTTGAAGATGTAGCCATGTGCTCATTTTTCGCTGCTGCTCCGAGCACAGGACATTTCAAACCTTGTGGTTGTAACCAAAAATATTGCTTTTTAAGTCTAATTTTACACTTTTAAAGTTGATCGTAAAAAACTAGGAGCAAAAGTCATAGAGCAAAATTTTCTCACACGTGTCTTTTAGTCCATGAACAAGAATCGTACCAGTGGCTGTTCTGGATTCTGAAACTAAATTATTTCCAACTCGTTTTTTGTTATTATATGCAACTAGCCCTGTAAGTGATAACTTAGAGGTAAATTACCGCGTCATTTCGAGCTTATACTAATGTTTACATTTCATTTACAGTTCGTGTGACTTTGATTTTGTAAATCAGGACTTTTAACATAAAATATTTTAAGTGAAAAATCTATTCCTCTCATCCTAATTTAATTCGTAAATCTTTTTTCCCTTATCCAAGTTTTTCTTTATTTAGAAAATTTCTGGATTAGTACATATTTTCTTATTTTTTTAGCATCTTTTCCGTCAGTAAATGCTTCTCATTGATAAGCATGAGTTTTTTATTTAAATTTTTTCTTCATCGTAGGTAATTTAATTATCGATTCTATCCGGATTGATTTTCTTTTGTTTTCCCGCTTTTTTACATATTACATTAGTGTTTCAAATGTTCTTTTTCATTTCTCCCGAGTGTCAGAGTTTGTTTCTCTGATTTCTCAAACTGCTTCGTGAATTATATTTCTGTTGTAGATGTACATAGTTAGAGAGAACTTTATCGGTCTTATTAGAATTTCAATCTGTTTTCTCTCTCAGGTGAGCATTGGCAAAACAACATCTTAGAACAAGAAAGCTACCATCCATTCTTCCTTCAGCATAATTTATCACAATTTCAATGTTCTCGTACTAGGTAGACTTTTACACATAACTCCTTTAGTTTTACATGGAATTATTAGGCGACGAGTACTACCAAAATACACTAAATCTCAAACGAAAGCTGTACGCCGGTCATTCGCTACAGATGCAAGTTCGAAGCCACTGCTATTGCCTCAAATGCTGAAAATAAAGTAGGAAGGAATCGTTGTAGTGTAAGTTAGCTCACTACGAAGGATTTCGAGTCGTCAAAAATTCCACGCCAACGCATCATGCTTTTACGTCTAAACAAGGATATTAAAGATAATTCAATTTGAAAATTTATTGAAGGAATCTATCAGCTATTCTTCCAATTCTCAATCAAAGATGTGTTCAAAACATGTGCGATTTTGTGTATTAAATTCATTCAAAATTCTGAAAAAATGCAATAATTCAAAACAAAAGTCAATTCAGCGTTCTAATTCCAAGCTAATATTCCTCATTGCTCTTAAAATGACTCACAGCTAAGAGTTTATCAAAATCCAATTCTTCCTAAGGAGTTCAAATGCCATCTACGCGCTCCGTACTTAGGTCGTGCCGGTGCGCATAGAAGGAGAGCTAGCGAGCGCAGGTCGTCGATCCAGCGGTGTTCTTCTCGATCCAGTCCAGGTATTCTGCACCGAAATGCAAGCAACCAAATGAAAGAACAATCTCATAAAATTTCAAACATAATATTACAACTGACACAACAAACTTTTCAAATTTACTTTGGCGTAAATGTGAAGGTAAAGTTCATTTCATACAATTTTAATTTTTAAACAATAAAAGCATGCGCTTGATTTCTTTTTTGCGTAATATTTATATTGACAATAAAATAAAGTACGTAGTGTCTCTTATTTCGAAAGAAGTTGAAGTATTTACGTAAATTACAGTAGAAAACTGAGGTCAACCTAATTCTGTTTGATTTTTAAACAGCTTTTCTATTCATATTTCATTCACAAGTTATTAGTATTTTTCCACTGTCCAAAATAATATCTTCCCTAATTACTGAAGCAGTCTTATCTAAAAGTATTTCTAGCACGACTAATACAGTTTAAACAATTCTTAGAATACTGAATCCGTAGGGTGTTCGTCTTTCTAGTAAAAGCTTGTAACATTCAAATGCAAAAAATTAAAATCAATTCAAAAAGTATTCAAAGACAATTTATGAGAATTGATTTCTTGAAATTCCACCACGAATTTTAATAATTCAATTTGCTTGAAAAATTGTTAAATTTAATACTTCAATTAGCATAAAATTCTAACATAACGAGAAGAAATCTAACCCCAAAAGTGACAGTGATTAAAGTTCAGAATTGAGAGGAGTGCGATACCTGTGACGCGAGCATAGACGCCAGGGACGCCCTTGTCGCCACAGCCAGCACCAAAGGACACCACGCCGATGAGTTCGTAGTTCTCGCCGTCAGGGGTCACGAAAGGACCACCGGAGTCACCCTGTAAAAAATTCAGCCCACATTTCATTTGTAAACCAAAATTTCCTGTGATGACACTCAAGCTGGCATATGAGAATGAGAAAAGAAGACTTTCAGCGCCTACCTCTGATTTCTCGTCACACGGCAAATCTCAATTTTTGAACAGCAATATTAACGCGTTCGTCGCGATGTGAGTTGCCGGTGTACACAGGGAATTTTACAATGTTGCCGACCGACTAGTAGTCACAAACTCAACTTTAATCTACAATTTAAATGAAGTCACGATCCCGTAAACATTAGCTATTTTCAAAATTTCTCGCTACAATTGAGTGTAAATTTGAGTTGAATGTTGAACTTCAATTTAACCCATCGCCGTCACCTTGTTTCGTCGAGGTTAAATCTGGGAATCCAAGCTAATCCAAGCTAGTTCTTAAAATGACACACAGCTAAGAGTTTATCAAAATCCAATTCTTCCTCAGGAGTTCCAATGCCATCTACGCGCTCCGTACTTCGGTCGTGCCGGTGCGCATAGAATGAGAGCTAGCGGGCGCAGGTCGTCGATCCGGCTGTGTTCTTCTCGATCCAATCCAGGAATTCTGCACCCTCTCACCTGGAATCACTACAATAGACTTCAAATTTGAGATGAATGGTTGAATGTTGAACTGCAGTTAAGCCAATCACAGTCAACGTGTTTAAGACAGAGGTAAATAACCGTCTCACCTGGCACGAGTCCTTGCCACCAGCATCGACGCCAGCGCAGAGCATGTTGCTGGTGATCACTGAGCCGTACACTGACTTGCACGCTGCGTTGGTCACCACAGGCACCGTCACCTCGCGGAGAGCGCTAGGTTGCGACCCACCTGACGTATTGGACATTGAAGGAAAATTTCGAGGCGTTCAAAATTATTACTACGAGTATTTATGTTTCTTGTAAAATTCGGGCTGTAATCCAACTAACGCATTTGCAAATTGAAGAAAAAAATCGTTACATTCAAAATTGGTAATTTGAGCGTTTATGATACTGAATAAGAATGTTGGGCTGTGATCAACACCACGCATTGGAACTTGCAGTAAAAAATCGTTGCCTTGAAAATTAACATTTTGAGCGTTTATGCAACCGAATAAAAGCTTTGGGCTGCGATCACGACGCGTAAGTTTGCAGTATAAAATCGTTGCTTTCACAATAATATTGATACCATGAGCATTTATGTTTCTGAGTAAAAGTTGGGCTGCAATTCTCCTGGCGCGTCCTAGGTGACCACTCGAAATTACAATAAAAAAGCATCGTTTATAATTAAAATTTTGACCGTCTCTTCGCACAAATGCATTATTAGTGGAACAAGAAAGTAATTGAAATAACATCTAAAATATATAATACTACTTTGAATTCATATTGATGATGTGATCTCCAACACTGTGCATGGAAGACTGTACATGCACTCATGAAGGCTACGATCTTAAAATCACCTTATCTTCAATTCAAATTCGACGACTAAAAAATCGATTCACACCTTCAGTGAGAGTCCCCCAGCCGGACACCGTTCCTTGGCTTCCGACGTACTGGTCGGCGCCGTCAGGGAGGCAGACTGGCCGCACCTGGACGTTAGGGTCGGAGAAGTCCAGAGGCTCGATCTCGATCAAGGCAACATCGTTGTCCATGGAGGCTGTGTTGGGGGTACAAGGCAAGCGTGAGAGGAAGTACAAATTCTTCAGTTATATTCCGATTTTAATAACAATGAAAATGATGCAAAGTGGTTAGGGTTAGTATACATATTCGATAACACAAATTCTTCAGTTATATTCCGGTTTTAATAACAATGAAAATGATGCAAAGTGGTTAGGGTTTGTATAAATATTCAAAAACACAGGTAAATTTTTTTGTAAACTCCTAGAAGTTGACTAGCTTCACCTAACGGTTCTCCTTGGTATGCATAACCTATTATAAATTCGTAAAATGAAAAACTCTCAGGAGGCGACCATGTCTCTGCCTCCTTTTACGATTCTTTGTTCTTCTTTTATGCGAAAATTCCGTTCAAACTTTTCCACATCTATGCCTCGAGTTATAGCGATGCTTAGCAATATCGTTAATGCTTACTTTAGAGACATTCTCGTTTTGTTGCGGCTCTGTAGAGCTGCAACATATCTCTAGCTATCTAATAGCCACCTTAGAAGCTGTTCTCTCGTGTTACTCGTATATTGTTTTGTTAGAACTGCGTCCAAAATTCTCGATGTACACATCATTAAATGGTTAATTCAGCCAGCGCTTTCTCCTGGTTAGAAACTAAGACAGTTCACTAACCATTCAATTAAAACGACGATCACAAGCACTGCGCTCACAAAACTAAAACAAAACGTGCAAGTAATATTGTTAGGGATGCGGTAGAGGCTTCCTCTACCGCGTGGATCAAAATTGCATGGTATGTTGCAGGCATGGATCAAAATTTGAAAAGTACTTGAACTTGAGGCTTATAGCCATAGAAACTACTCGTAGCGTAATAAAATCAACAGACGAACTTTCGATGCTGGTCGTCTCGCTAAAAACGAAGTAAATTGTTTAAAAATTTGGCTTCTGGTAATTAAGTCTCACGGTTGCCGTAGTCAGCGTGGTTGATGATCCTGATGGGGTCAACGATGATGGCGCTGGGAGCGTCTTTTGACGTGGAGTGGGCGCCAAGCATGATGTCCAGGTCCTTAGGGTTGGATCTGCAATGTATCACGTCACTCAAGTGTCGTCATGATCTCTGCTTTCAAACCTAAGTGTTAAGCCAGTTTTGTTGGATGTTTTCAAACGCAAGACTTGAGCCGGTTGTGTAGGCGGTGGTGGCCTACTTTTGCTTTCAGGTGAGAGTTGAGTCTGTTCTTTGGTGCGGTTGTGGTAACGGTGGATGCCTAGTATGTACATTGAACACATTAACGGTGGATGCCTAGATGTGTGTACATTGAACAAATTAACGGTGGATGCCTAGATGTCTGCACATTGAACAAATTAACGGTGTATGCCTAGATGTATGCCCATTGAACAAACTGTCTATTTCTTCATTGCACGCCATGTGATAAATATTGGATCACGAAATATTTTGTTTTAAAAGACTTGAATGAATGAATGTTATTTCGTTGAAAGTAAATTCGACTGAGTTGAAAATACATCTAAATTTTTTCGAATCATTTTCACATGTGAATAACTGAAAGCGTAAAGGACATAAAAGCGGATTGTATGCATAAAGAGTGAAGTGGATATGAATAATAATGCGAGGATACGTTTGAGTTTATAGATAATAAATGCATGCATCGAGTAAAGTTAACTTCGTTAATCTGGACGTCTCGGGCTCTCGGCTTTGAAAGTGACTCATTGGCAGATCTAAAGTGTTTAATTTCCTCTGCAATTCAACTACTGAAATTGATCTGACTTTGCACTTGGTCTCATACCCCAATTAACGGGGTTTTGATATGATAGAAAAAGCTAGCAGGGCATACAAATAGTAAAACACAACACCGTGATAGAACTAACCCTTCGGTGCAGTGGGCAGCAGTCAGGATGTACCGATCTAGTTTTAGTTAAACACTACACAGTAATAGAGCTAACCCTTCGGTGCAGTGGGCAACAGTGAATATGTACCGATTTAGTTTTGATCAAACACAACACAGTGATAAAACTAACCCTTCGGTGCAGTGGGCAGCCGTCAGGATGTACCGATCTAGTTTTGGTCAAACCCCACACAGTGATGGAACTAACCCATCGGTGCAGTGGGCAGCAGTCAGGATGTACCGATCGCTGATCAGAGTACCACCACAGAAGACAGACCGAGTCCCAGGCCACACGAGGCCGGCCTGCCACGGGTATTCGTTCACTTCGGTCGCCACGCCGCCAACGATGCGCGACGACTGACGGTTCACGATACCGCACCCTGGGCGCACAAACGTCACATTTTTAACTTGGTTATTAGGCGTAGATGACGATTTGCGTCATCTACGATTTTCGTCATCTACGATTTACATCATCTACGATTTACGTCATCGTAGCGTGCCAAGAGTAGCGTGAGTTCTTCTTTGCTAATCTGGCTACGTTAAGTGCTCTAAATCAGGCGATGTTACATGTTAAAAAACGAGTTGCGGCCGAGTTAGTTTACAATAATGGATTTCCACTGTGTCGCTACGAAGACGCAATTTGTTCAAATATCCGACCCACTTTATCAAACGTGTCAAATTTAACTTCCTTTCAATTGTTAAATATTCAAAAATTGTTTAGAAGTAGAAGTAAAAAAACTTGCGCCTGTCAGCGAATAAAGTAAAATCAAATTGATCAAGACACGTTAGTTACTAATATGAGTCATGTTACTAGTTTTAATAACTCTAAAGCTCGTGTGTCCGAATGTATATTTGAAAATACTCATATAACGTTGAGGAATTAACTCATCTGATTGAAAAATTACGGTAATGAAATAACTTAACGAACATTACCTATCATTGTGAAATATGATAAAATGACCTCCAACTTTTGTACAAATTCATAAATTTCTTGACTGGCATGCTGAAGAGATAGTTACGGTACCTACACATTATGTATACAGTCTACACGGATGATTTTCTAATTCTGAATTCCACTGGGAGAAAGATAGATGCATGCGTGAGCCTGCTATGTTTGAAGCATAGGTGGATGCATGAGTCTTACGGGACCATTCCTACTCGCAAATATGTTTCAGAGAATGGCATCGAAAAAAACCTTTGATTTGGCAACGTACTGCAGTCAGTGGAACTGGATGATGACGAGTCGGCGGGCTGCGAGCCCGACGAGGACGATGTTGACTTGGAGGAGACCGTGCACTGGAGGCTGCTTGAGGGGTCGTCGTACCGGATGGCGAGCACAGCTTTCGAGGCGTCCAGCTCCAGGTCATTGGGGCCGGAGTTGCCGGTGTACCTGAGTGCACCAGCAGTTTTAGGCACAAGTACGAATTCAGTTGCCGGAGAGTTGCCGGAGTACCTGATTGCACCAGCTGTTTTAGGTACAAGAATGTTCCCATAGGTACAAGAACGAAGTGAGTACAATAGTTGATGCGCCAGAGTTGCCGGTGTATCTGATTGCACCAGCTGTTTTAGGTACAAGAATGTTCCCATAGGTACAAGAACGAAGTGAGTACACAAGTTGATGGGCCAGAGTTGCCGAAGTACCTGATTGCACCAGCTGTTTTAGGTACAAGAATGTTCCCATAGGTACAAGAACGAAGTGAGTACACAAGTTGATGCGCCAGAGTTGCCGGTGTATCTGATTGCACCAGCAGTTGTGGGCACAAGAACGAAGTGAGTACACAAGTTGATGGGCCAAAGTTACCGGAGCACCTGACTTCACCAGACCACAGGAACTTGAGGAAAAGCACCCCAGTGCAATATATTTTACACTTTCAATAAAAATCTTTAATGAGAACAATGAAGTTATGTTTAGTGGGTTAAGTCGATGTTTTTGTCGCATGGCTTTTGAACGGGATGTCCTGCAGAATTACATGTCAATGTGTGATCGTGTGTCAACTTAAGTTCATTCCCACCATGTTCCCTTGCACATTTGTATTTTATTATGAAAATATTTAAGAAGTTCAATTTTTATGCTTCGATTTAACATTCAATGACTGACTTCAACTGCTTCAAAACATTTTTACTCGAGTAATGTCATTGATTATTTACTATAAATACTTCGGTACCTTGCCGTTTAATATTTTAAATTTGTACATATGTACATTCACACATGACTTCACCATTGCCTAAATTAAGAAATGAAAGTGTAAAATTTAATTTTTAAACGTTATTACACACCAGACAAACTAAAGCGCGTAGAAAAATCAAAATGAAATCGTAAATCGACTTCAACTACAGTTCTTAAAATCATGATTTTTGAGGCAAATCAAGCGGCAAAACCAACGAGTCGAAAACAGGTTCAATCCTACAGCGTATAATATCTAAGCTCATGAACAGAATTGATAAGACTATTTACGAATACTGAATAAAGCACCCCTGAAATAGGTCGTCAGTTGACGGAGTAGCGTTCATTTTTTGTTTAAGGCAAGTTCAGACTTGGGAATTTCGGCCTCAGAATCATATCTCACGTCTCGCACAGGTCTGAGGTCTCATCTGTCACAGACTTTTCCATCCCGAGCTGGAACCCCGCACCTCGAAAAGTATCGCATTCTTCAAGAAAATGAAATCAATTTCCGAGAAGTCTCATTTGAATAGAACTCAGGAACTGTTTTAGTAAAAATCTTTTCATTCACAATTTTTGTACAATATTGGGAATCTTTCCGAAAATATGTTTTGATTTCAAGGCCTATGGTACTTACTTTGCAATTGATAATTTTTCAGTAAAAAATGCAACTAGATTATAAAAAAGGCTATTGATATTAGTACTGATATTAATGCAAATACAAATGCTCACCGTGAAAATAATTATTTTTAAGTGAATGAATATGCACGCTATTAGTTCCACGGTAGTTCAAGTTTCACGTTCCTACACACCATGTCAGCTCAGAATAAATACACAATTGCCGTGAGAGCAGAGTTGTTCAGAATGCTTGCAAATTTTTGCTTTACTCTCATCAGAAAAGTCTGTTTAATCAATTATATTTGATATAAAAAATTAATAGAAAAATACACAAAATTCCAAAGAAGGACAAACATGCCAACGCATTAGAATCGACTTAACGAAGGTAGAGATTTTGTTTATAAGAATGAAAAACTATCAATACACTTCTACGTATGGGGCTGCATTACCAGATAGGAACAATAGGAAGGAACTTCAAAGTATGATGTGAGCAATTAATAAGTCTCATAATTTCGAGCGTTACTCAAAACATATCCGTGGGTAATTACGATGAAATGTCATTAGCGTTTAATAATATAAGTGATGCTTTTCGCACTAAAGGGTAGAGGCGTAAATCACTGTATTTAAGGGAGTAAAATACTTCATTCTTATTTTGGCATTTACTGCAGACCTCAGTATGAGCTTTTAAATCTAGAAGAGCTTGGATTGAAAAAGCTCATACTGGATAGGATAGATTGATTCATCAGTCTTTTTCTGTTAAAATTAAATGAGCATGTTTTAACAATGGCTACGTACTGATTTCGTCAATTAGTTTGAATATTTTTTCGCAATATGCCATCGCAATATTTGGTCTTCGTCGCATGAAAACATAAAGCACATTCAAACAACTTTGATATACAGGTCATCCGTCTCGTTTTCTCTAGTTTTAAAACCAAAATGTGCAACGCCAGTGATCAGTGGACGCAGGCATGCAGTATACGAATCCTGTAATGGTTAGTGTAGCAGCTTTTAGTTTTGCAAACGTGAAAAATAAAACGAATGAACTAATATAACAGGTACCATAGATTGGCAACGCGAACCGTCACTTCGGGGACATAAGGACGTGTTTTTTATTTAATGAATAATAATATTATGGCTTCGAGTCCAACAGAATTAACACTTTGACCGCAATTGGTTAAGCTGAGCATCAATATTCAAGTCAAATGTAAATTCTATTGCAGTAAGCAATTTTGAAAACCGCTTTAATTAAGCAATTATGAAAATTGAGTTTGTGACTACTCATAGAATAGCAGCATTATGAAAATCCCCTCCGTGCCCCCCGGTGACGCACGTTGCGGTCAAATTATTTGAGTTCAGTTCTTACTTATGGCGCGCATCTGACGGCTTTTCTGTGATAAGGAGCTCGTCGGAGCCTTTCAGGGCGAAGGGCGCACAGTCAACAGTCAGGGGCGATCCGTCCTCCGACTGAAAAAAACGTCATAATCTTATGAGCATCATTTTAGTTTCGCTCAAAACATCAAACACAATACTAGTGGGGCAGGTGTGTTTGTGGGCTTCAGATACTTTGAATTTCTTGTTTCCTGCAACAAGACGAAACGCCGCGGCCCCTCACACACATTCTTTTCCCAGATGGGTGTCATGATGTAGGAATGAATTCTGCCACTACCCTTGGAGCGAATGCTAATTAATTTAAACCTATTTGATATTTCAGAATCATCTTGAGCTTTAAATAATAAAACACTCAGCCCTTTTTTGGTGCGAGAGTTGATTTTGAATGCGAATTCTAAAACAAGAACTCGAAGAGTTGGATCTGTATTCATGAAATTTGCTAGACAATTAATCCTCTTTGACACATCTTCGTTGATCTTCATTGACTGCTCCGTTTTTCCATCGAGTTTGTTATTAGAATGGTTTTTAAGCTTTTATCCTATGGAATAATGAAAGTAGAAGCTCATTGAGAAGATGGTTTCTCCGGTAACCTGTTCAACCAACCATCCCTGTTATCTACAACCACCAGAGGAGCTGCCCACTGATAAATGGCCCACTTTTGCTTGGGGTATTGAACCAGCGATGGTCTCTCTCAAAGTACAAAACTTTACGTTTTACCGAGAAAAGGTATGAGTTATAAAATTTAATGATAAGAAGAGGAAAAGCCTTACCGTGAACACCCAGCCACACAGCGAGGCACGCGGCTTGATGACCAGATCAGCTCGGGAGCCGCCCCACGAGACGGAGACGCTCTCCCCAGCAGGCACCGTCACCTGGCGGTGGGGGCTGCTGCATGATGGGCCGGCAGCTGCAATGTGAGTGTGGGGCTGTTTTATTCCTTGCGTCGCTGGTTACAGTGTCCTTTAACGCTACCGTCCATGTAAACTGGCAAATTTTACGTCTTCTTAATGAAAGTGTCAAAGTTAAAAGTGTCCTTTAACGCTACCATCTATGTAAACACAAATTTTACGTCTTCTTCATGGCATTGTCAGAGGTAATAGTGTTCTTTAACGCTACCATCCATGTAAACTGACAAACTTTACGTCTTCTCAGTTAAATTGCCAAAAGTAATAGTGTTCTTCAAGGCTGCCGTTCACGCAAACTAAAAAAGCTTGTTTATTGAGAGTAGATATGAAATGCAAATTGTTGAAACTGAAACCGAAAAGTTGAATGTATGTTCACGAATGTTGCAAAAGACTCTGCCCAGCCTGACATATCTTTATTGATGTTTAAAGAGTGCTCCATTTTTCTACCGAGCATGTTTTTAGAAAGTTTTTCAAGGTCCTTCTCAAGTGAGGAATGAAAATTGAAAGTCATGTGAAAAATTATTAAGCCTAATTTATCTGAGTTTTATTACGCATTTCAGCACCTGAAGCAAAATAATTTTATAATGACAGAAAAACTACAGTACGTGAACTACAATGTTTGAATGAAATTAGGCTCGCAAAAATAAGACTCCTCCACTTTCTATAATGAAGACGTTATACATATTTATAAAGCACGTTTGTCATAGCCAGTTTTGAAATTGACTACCTTTGCACAAATTATGAACTGTTCAATTTTATACGGTGAATTATTTCGTAATCATCTTACAATCATTCATTCCATAGAGAATTTGGATATCTATTTAGATTCAGAATTGATGTCAAATTTTAGTACGTGGCTTTGTTTGAAAGCCTCAGGAACTTCAGCAATTTTTATCAGGAAATTAGGGAGTCTTCTCATACTTCGTAATGATTCTTCTCTTCACACTGAGTTAACTTCAAAATACTCGCAGTCGAAGGGAAAATTTAAGCAGAGACAAAAATTCTATGATGGATGGCAGTTCACTCGACGCTCACCTCCGGAGAATTCGCTCAAGATCTCTGGACGTCTGAGTCAGATTGGTCGTCTCGGCCGCTCACGAAATTTACGGAAATCATAAACACCGCCATTTCCCATTCCATGAGTGCTCGAGTAATTTCCCAATAACATTCTCATAATTAAATTGTTTCAGTTATAATAATATTGCATTTTTGATAATATCTGCTTCTGTTTAGTTAGATCACGACATCACAAACAGGAATGCACTTGATAACCCTTCCCATCACCTAAAATCATTTCAATTTACTCGGTAACTTTGAGGGTGCCGAGCGACGGCAATGTTGCGATTATGGAGTCTCAACTTACACGAGCAAAAAGTTGGTCCCAGTTACGTAACTAATGCGATGTTTGGTTACGATGTACATATGAGTAGAATACGATGAATGCTTGGGTTACGATGAATAAGTAGGATTCACAGAGATTAATTTCTTATAAAATAGTTAAGGTTCCGTCATCATGTATTAGCTAATGAATGAATTTCGATTGATATCAATGATAGCTGCCTACCTCTTAGGAAATCCCTGAAGATGATGCAGAACTCAAGGATCGACTTTAACACTCCCGCAAAAAAGCTAGTGATGAATGATGGTCGAGGTTCAGAGATAAGAAGATCTAAATCATAGATTTAAATTCTAATTAAATGTCGCTATAATTACTCACGTCAATGGAATGAAAAATAGTTAATTATTTTTTCCGCCCATGGACTTTCTTACCAGTTTACTCCTACGTTAAAATATAATGTGCTTAATCGAGTATGAATTAGCTGGGCTGGATTTTTATGAGCCTAAATTTTCCCTTGAAAGTTTGTTTATTTTAACATTTAGACTCACCTTTCGGTGTGATGACAAGTCCCGGCACACCCTGTTGTACAAATGCTCATAAATATTCGTGTGAACATGGGCAATGAAAAAGGAAAAAAGATTCACAAATGCTTGATTGATTTTGAAATTTAAATTCCACAAAAGTCAAGGTTTTTCAAGCGTGGACCATGCTGTTGATAGCAGGACCTGCTTTTTTGCTCAAAATGTTTAGAGGAAAATCTTAATGTATTTCATCCTCCTCTAATATCACTGTTTAATCAATATTAACCAGTCAGTATTTCTCCATTAACTTCTACCTCAACATTCGGCAGCAATATTTTATTTATAAAAAGACAAGTACGCTTACTTAGCTCTACATGCTTATTAACGTTAGATATACATGAATTATTAATTCATATTAACACTTTCAATCTCTTAGTATTTGCTAAACTAGATTACATTTTAAAATTAAAAATCTTCAAGTTCAAACAGATTATCTCAACAAAGTCATGTTACACTTATAGTATTGCTGTTTTGAGAAGCGGGTTTGTGCCATTAAGTGACGAAATTACGTGCAACTTGTAACGAAACTCAAAACATCGATGATTTATAAAGAAAATTATGATTTGCACGAATTTTTTAAACTTATAAAACGTAAGGAGCAACCACTTTCTCATATCAACTACTTGAAATTTCATTTAGTAAATTTATTCAGTAAAGAATGCATGCTTGATACAACCTCATCGGTAAACAGCAGGACTTCGACCTCAGTGTTGGAAAGCATGACTTCAACCTAAGCGATCAATATAAACACCTCAAACCTCAGCGTTCAATAATAGGACCTAGCTCAGGATTTACCAGGACGCAGGTGCCGAGAAGCAGGATGGCGAAATGGAACTGCATGGCGAGAAATGGAAGAGACAACTCTGGACAAGTGACTCTACTCCCAATGCTAAACTTGACTCGAGTTTGGAGCAGCGGGGCTTCGCTTATATGCTCAAGCCACAAAACGCATTCCGTAACACTTTTCGCCACAGAAAGGTGTCATTACGATTGAACACGTGGTTCAATCTCAAGTAAAATTGCATTGAGTGAAATTTAGGTTCTTTTGAATTGCTACTCCACTAACAAACGGCGGTGATGAGGACCACTGACAAGGTCATTGCTATGTGCAACCGAGTGACATTGGAAGACGTTGCTCATAGTTTAGTGCGGTCTTTTGATGTCTATGAAACAACCTTCAGCCTTCTCCCAATACACCAATCACTGCTGGAACTCTCAATATAGAACAATGGTAAGGCTGGTATCGAGTCATAGAGAAGTGTTTTTTTTTCTAGGCACGCATTGACATCATTGAGGGAAAGCGCATTCAAAGCGAAGTGCCCAGGTGTCCCCGTGGACTTGACATGGCCTCCGACCCTGCTTTGAATTTTATCTAGCAGTACTGGGAAACACTGATAGATCATCGACCTTTTCTGGCCATGTTCTGAGTTCGTTCGATGACACGAGAAGTGTAGATTTTTTTTGTAGAAAGTTTTTAAAAACTTTTTGTAAAAATTTTATTTGTAGATAATTTTTAGATAATTTTTTGGCAGAAAGTTTTAAGAAAATTTTTATACAAAATATTTTTTGCCCATGTTTTGAGCTTGTTCGATAAGTTGAGAAGTGCAGAAAATTTTCCAACGTGTATTTTTCACACAGAAGGTAAGAATAAACTAGACCATCACATTTTTCAAACACGATTCAGAACAAGCACGCTGTTGGTGAAAGTATTGAAATTTCATGTAACTGAAACTACAAATAATTATTTATTCATATCATATTCATGGTAATCTCGCCTAGACATATCAACGCCACTACTACATTAAGTTAATTGATATCCATTCTCGGAGTTTCAATAACAAGATTACACTACGTAATGGGATAGCATAGTAAATCTATTCTCGGCCAACTCTGACACCATAGCTCGTATAAACAAACCTTTGCATTTATTCGACAATTCTTTTCTGCAAATTATATACACCGTTTACAAAGGTATTCACACTGTAACTTTCAGTAGTTAATCTCATGTGTGTAGTGATTGATAGCGAGGTTTTCATCGCCTAAGTACTGCCCGTTGTCGTTGCGTTCATTGCCTGAGAACTGCCCGTAGCCGTTGCGTTCATTGCCTCAGCACTGCTCATAGCCGTTGCGTTCATTGCCTAAGTACTGCCCTTAGCCGTTGCGTTCATTGCCTGAGTACTGCCCGTAGCCGTTGCGTTCATTACCTGAGTACTGCCCGTAGTCGTTGCATCCGTTGCCTGAGTACTGCCCGTAGTCGTTGCATCCGTTGCCTGAGTACTGCCCGTAGTCGTTGCGTTCATGTTCAACTCTTTCATGTTGCGTTCAACTCTTTAAATGTTTGCAAAAACCACATGAAACGAAACATTCGGTGAATCATTAAGATATTTTCTGCTTGGAAAGCTTTCAACAAAATTAGGTGAATAAGTTTTGTTTGTCAAAGAATAAAATTCTACAATTAGTTCTTTGACGAAGACAACTCCTTGTTGACGACGAACTTCGTTTAATTAGCAAAACTGCAAACGTTCATTTTTCGTGTATATTTTTAGTTCTGACATATTAAACTCGCTAGGTAATAATGTCTATTTTAAAAGTGACTATCCTTGCTATTTTATTTATAGTTAGACTTTGCAAACGGCAAAACATTGATGTTAATCATTACCTTCGTCGTTGCTATGGTGAGGATAGTGTACGCTTTTTTAGGAGATTCGAAAACTCCTCAAGGAGGCTCGCTAAGATAAAATTGGATATAAAATTTTTGGAAACCTGCAAGGTGTACGAGACCGTGCCAAAATATCTCCGCTTCAAACTGTATAAGAAGTCATTAATGTCTTCGCATTTTTACAAATCTTGGCAACTAAAACTACTCGTTAATGAAATTT
>JACJUY010000083.1:0-12671 GCA_014220935.1 Platorchestia sp. MABIK
ACTCCAAATGACCTATGTTGTAAAATGAAGTAAATAATATCGAATAACTTATCTCATTGATCAGTCTAGTGCGAAACTAGGTTAAGTGAATTTAGGTTAAACATTGTTCTCATCATTATTAGCGCATTATTGTACGACTTAGAATAACGTTGATGGTAGGATGCCCCAGAAGTCGCTGAACTTATTCTGGCCCACAGGTAGCTATACTAAAATTTGACCATTGTACTAGACTTAAGAAACATTCTACCTCTGTATCACCTGTGGTAAATCAATTGTTTAAATTGTTTAAATTGTTTAACCTGATGCATGAGGAAGCTTCATTTTCGTTTATTTAAAATCGATCGATTTTTATTGGACTCCGGCTTTTCAAATACACGAAGAGCTTCATGAGAGCCGCTGTGCGATCTTCCAATTGTGTGTTCTGCGATAACTGCTCCATCTTGCGACGAAATGTAATCTTCTCTGGCTGCTTTCACTGAAAACACGCGAGCCTTTGAAAGAAGCGCTATCGTAACCCGAAACTTTGGCTGATCTTCTCTTAAAATTCGACACAGACTTTTCATTTTACGAAAATCTTTTGGTCCAATTTTTTACCGTATTCACTTTTTTTTACAAGCTCAATTTTCTGACCCCGTGAAATTGACGTGGGACTTTTTTTTAGCATGCATGCCCACAAATTTTATGCGTGCTGGCTCCGAGCTGCTGCAATGGGGCGGCAAAGTAGCCTCGCTCTGGCGAGCTCCGTAAAATGCCGCCGATATCGGCGTCGAGCTGCTCCACTGACCAGGTTTAGAACCGAGGCCCTGCCATTAAGGCGCTTCAAATTCAGTTTAGTCTTCGAATTCCTGTCCACCACGGATCATTTTACAGCCGCAAGGGCCGGGGCAGGCATGTGAAGCGCGCTTCAGTGCTGCCGATGGCGCATCCATCCCTTGTCCGCAATTAAGCCACCGTGTTTCTCTGTTACATTCCGTGATAGCTGCTTGTGACTCATTTGCTGAAGTTAGTGTTAGAAGATCCTTCTATAATTTTCTATTCGGTGTTAAGGAACTCCTCTTCATAGCCTGAGAGTTAGTAAAGGTAATATTAACTTTATTTTTCTTCGATTTTTATTCGGTGTAAAGTTACTGCGCTTAATAGGCAAATAGCTAATCAAAGTTAATGTTAGCTTATCATTCTTTTATTTTCCGTTCAGTGTACAATAACTGCATTTGAAACTCATCTGCTGAAGTTAATATTAGTTTATCGTTCTATAATTTTCTTATCAGTGTAAAATTACAACGCTTGTAACTCTTTCACTGAAGTTTTCCGTGAGCTATGTTTCTTTAAGTTTCAAGTTCAGTGTAAGATAGATAATTCAAGGCATAATCGCACCCAATAACCTGCTAGTCCAATATTGCAATAATTTATTGATTTGTAGTAACGTTGTTGTAGGACTCTTATGGAAATCTGTGAGTACGTCGATGCTACATTTCGTAAGGAAGGTCGGCTCACCGAGGGTTACGATATCACTGTTTTGAGTGTGATCTGCATATTTTGCAATGCCATTAAAGACGCTCTAGATAAAACTGTTCCGATTCTGTCGAAGTCTGCCAGAAGTACTTTCTCTCATGCTAATTATGTCTCGTTTGCTCGTATAGACAGAAGCTATATAATTTTATTACAAGAAGTGGGGAAAATACCTAGAAATGTAAATCACGAAATATTTTTGCTTACATATCCCTTACGAATACAGATTTTGTTTAGTATATTTCGCAATTCGATTCCGTTTGAAACGAAAACGTTCTTCTTTCGAGCATGGCTTACCAAGATTTCTACCTCTCAATTTCAAATATTAAGTTGCTGCGTGCCGTTCCTCACTTGGCTCCCACGGCTGACTGGTGGTCATATGTCATACCCAGTGCCATAAATACCCTTCATTCGCTGCGTGTTGCACACCACCGCCTCCTCAGGACGAAGCACTCGGCGTAATTCGCCAACGAGTTTTTGCGGCCTCCAATGTGGGTGGCATATGAAGCTTAGCATTTTCTGCGTGTGTAATCTAGTCTTCCGCATTTTTTTAAAATCGTAAATCGTTTAGATCCTACTCGTGATATCGCAGGATGTTTTCTAATAAGATTTCTAATATGAAGCTTAGCATTTTCTTCGTGTGTAATCTGGTTTTCCTCATTTTTTAGTTGTAAATCGGAGAGATCCTACTCGTGCTATCGTACGTTTTAGTAGATTTCTCAAATGAAATTGAAATTTCTCATTGTATTTTCCAAGTGTGTAATCAGGTCTTCTGCATTTTTTTATCATAAAAAGATGATACTAGAGATCCTACTCGTGATGTCATATGACGTTCTTAGGAGATTTCTCATATGATGCTTAACAATTTTTACGAGCGTAATCTAGTCTTCCGCATTTTCTTTAACGTAAAAAGTCGATACTAGAGATCATACTCGTGATGTCGTAAGAGGTTTTCTTGGAAGGTATCGTTTCGTTTTCAAATTGTGTTCTGAAAGCAGGTGTTCATTCTTTATGCTGAGCCACGATTCCCATATTCTTTCTTACTTCGCCCCAGTGAATTCTTTCTGACGTTAGCGCCTGTAATCTGACGTTAGCGCTTGTCTTTCTGTTGGCAAATATTGCCTTGGCCTCTTCCAGAGCGACACAGACCTCATCGTATACAAATATCTCGTGTCTTATATATGGCGACACTGCAGACAGCTGCAATAATAAGGCTCTCCGCCGCCTGTCTGTTATCTCTCGTTAAGATTGTATTAGCTCTCACCTCTCGCTCGCATTGTTTTGCCTTGCGAAAGTAAGCGTTTGAACTGCTAAACAAGCGCAGTTTTCTTTAAACTCATGCGAACAAACGAGTGCGAACTTTCCTTTCTATCCATGATATGATGCGAGGATTCCTTATACGCAGTCGTGCGATGCCGCGTCTGGTTTCTACCTGGTAATCATCTTTGTGAGGTCGGGTGTTGAGTGCATGAACAACACTTTTGCGCCTCTCGGTAGCTATGTAATTTCATGAGATTGATAGGTGTATGTCAGCATGATCAGATTTTATATTCTGTAGGACTTCATTCCTGTATTCGTCGGCGCTATACGCGTGGCTACTCGCTGGCAGATTCTACTCAAGCACTTTCTCGATGGTGTCATGAGGTTGTACTCTCATCTTTGTGAACCTGAGCCTACCATCCGTGTACAATAATGGGTTTTGTTCTGCTCGATTACCGACCTCTGCTTGACCCTTAGGATGAAAGGAAAAATTTTTCTGTGAGAGGAAATCTAACTTCCCACGAGTTGAGGACGAAATTGTGCAAACACCCCGAGTCCTTTTAAGGAGCAACTGCAGCGTTGCAAACACAGCCAGGCGACGTTCTCAGCCAGCCTTTCTAACTCCTTAACATCTGGACACGAGAAAGGAAGACGCGCCATGGCTTCCTCATTGAGTTTCTGATGTTGTTGTTTGCAGCGGCGATTAAGTTTCTAACTCTTTCTACCCAGCCATCTCGCGCGATAGACTGCTCGCTGCAACTTTTAATTGGTAGAAGCGAAGAACTTTCGCTCAAAACTTTTCCGATGGGCCTAGGATGAGTCATAAATTCAGTAGTGCACATGCTGCAGACAGCTGCGAGAGAGTTTTCCCTTTGTTTTATTATTGAACTGATGGTTGGTGCTGAACTTCGAGCTCTCCAGGGCTTCCTTTAAAAATTGAATTTTGAACGGGAAAATTTAACACAACTGAGGAGTCAGTTTTGAGTGCAGTTCCTCACTTGGAATGGACGCAAGTGAATCCATTTCTCGGTCAGTTCAAAATCCTTCCTGATCGCAGTTCTTCGAGGATTGGTCACGCTTCGCTAATTTCTTTATCTTAAGCTTGTTATCTCACGGCGCCGCCACCGAAAGTTTTACGGCTGCTACTGGAGGTCAACTAATCTTTTTAATGGGCTTCCGCTTTCCAAAAATTTCAAAAGTATTCTTTCGAATTGTATTCTCATTTTGATAGGTAAAATAATGGTGATAAAAACTTTGTCCTTCAAATTTCGAGAATTTCTATTTTTCTTTTTTTCATTCGTTTGCTCGCAGGTTTATTCAACAGTGTTTTTTTTTATTAAAGACTAATAAATTAGAATTCATTTTCTTCATTATTAATGACAAATTCGATTTCTCGCCTTCAAAACATTGTCTGTTTAACTTCACAACTTTCGATGCAGCTTTCAAGTGAACAGAATCATTCCGTTTAACTCCCCCACTTTAAGAAAGAACATCGCGTACACTAAAAAGGATTTGCAGGTGGAAGAGTAATCTCACCTAGAAGCAAATAATTTTTTCGCACGTCTCGATAATAAAGTGTGCCGTATTTTTTATATCCAGTTAGCATATTCTCTGCAGGCACACTTATGCATCTCGTTAATGACTACCAGCAAAAATTAAAGGCTAATCAGAACTCCAAGTCGATGAGGCACAGTTACGGTACATTCTTGGGAGAATTTAACTCTTGAGATTTTTTTTCATTAGCTGTTCGTGGTCGTGGGCTGATTATTTCTGAGAAATAATGATTAATGGAGAAGTCAGTTTCCCCATTGAGCATACTTTTTTGTTTACCGAACGATTTGGAAAAAGCCGTAATTGAGTTCAGCTCGTTGCAATTGATTTCGAGAAAATGCATTTCCATTTAAAATGTGAAATTGTTTGCCGAAGAACTTCAATCCGTTTTCAATACAATGCTGTTATTTTCAAGACATTCAAATCAGTTTTAATGAGGTACAATCTTTTATCTGAAAATTTCTTTCTTTTCTGCAGTGCATTGTGTAGTTTGCTGAATTGCATTAAACATTTACGATAAAATTTTACAAAGCATTTTACTTTGTCTCTCCTCACTAATACTTAGTAGCGTTTCATTTGTAGTTATCGCGTGTTGAAGCCATCTCGTAATTAAAGATCGCCGCCGCGATCGACCAGACGACAAATTGATCATGTGTAAAATAATCGACCAGAATTAGAAATCTTACTGCAGTTTCAATGTAAGAATTTTCATATGAACTTTAGCGTGAAGCGATGCCGAGTGTTTCGGTACAGTGCTGTAGAAATTGTTGCTGGTGGAAAGCCTTGAAATGTGGCAGTGTCACTGTTTGCAATCGCGGATTTGATTGCTTATTGATTTTTTCCTCGCACAAGGTGTCAATCGCATCAGCGATCGTTTTTTATCTAACCTATCATTTGTATCACCAATAGCTTTTTTTCTAATCCATTATTTGTATAATCAACTTCTCTCAAATTCATCACTTGTTAATCCCATTCGAGCAATCGATCTTTTCAAAAATTAATAATATATTATTGGTCTCTGAATCATATAAGAAAGACTCCTATTCTATCAGAGCTCCATCATTCTCATTTATATTCCTATAAAGCGCGACATTCCAATTAAAAACGAGTGTGGTTCCTTAAGGAATCATTCCAGCATAAAACCATGAGCGACGACCGAGAAACACTTCGGATAACCAAGACATCGTTCAATGTATCAACCATTTAATAGGTAATTCTTGTAATCCGGCAATCACACCAAGGTCCCCACACACAACCGATGAGCCGTAAAACAAGGACTCCTGTAGTGACTTGGGCACGATGCCCAATAGTTAAGGCCGTTATAGGCAACATTGCATTCAGCGACGCCCAGCTAGGAACGTCCATCGTCTATTGCAGCCTCGCCAGTTTTTCCGCCTCTTCCTCACCGACCGTTGAGCTCGACGAACAGGTTCCTTCTTCTCCTCCTCCTCCTCGTACTGTCTTGCGAGCACCTCCTGCAGGATGATCTTCATAAAGACGCAGACCGGCTGCAAAATATTTGCGCTCGTATCATCCACGTATCTCTGTCGCTAGAACTGAGCGTTAAGTAACGGCTGCGAGACAGATTTGTGAGGAAGAATTCGTTTATGCTCCTCTTCTAGAATCTGGCTCGCGAGTACTCTGACGTATATTGACCAAGTATTTTGAACCGTTCTACAGACGCTTTTTGTGCTAGCGAAGGAACGTCTCTGTTTTTTACGTAGCTGCGTTAAATAATGTTAAACGTTGCATCCCCTGAAGCTTCTTTTGCCTCTCTCCGTCTTGTGTTTTATGTTCGAAGGGCGCTTTAAGGACCTGGCGTTCATCCTGCTTCCATTAAAAATTCCACTTTGCGCTAGTGTTCGAGTTTGACTTTACATTGAGTTTGTCGATTTGAATGAGCTTCACATACCGCAAGCTCAGTTAACGTGACGAAACCATGTTCCGTTAAGATCTCTAGCAATGATACAATACTTTCTGCAATTTGACCTCCAGCCGTATTGGCGACCATCTCTTGATCAACGCCGTATAATTTAGGAAGCGTCATTCTCATGTTGCTTTCCGTTGTATCGACCGAAACATTTATAATTGTGTCTAACACGTTCTTGAATTTTACTTCACAAGCACAATTCCCGAGGTATCAGATAACATGGACTGGGCGTATCGGTTCGTTGTAACAGAGAGAGGTGTTGGTAACCGAGGTTAGGATTATTCAAAGACTTGTTCTACTGGTAATACGAGAGGGATGCTGACTATTCAACAGCAAACGGAGTATTTGCTAGACTTTGTGTCAATACCTGGGACAAATTTTACGTATACAATACGATGAAATGAATCTATCAAGCATTCGTGAGTATTATCGGTCAGAAGTAGTCTTTATTGGAGCTGAACTGTTTGTGGGTTAACTTCGCCAGAAATCAATGATATAATCCACATGGCTTGTGGGCGATTATTTTCCTGTTTTCTTCAAACACTTATTTGAAAAATGGTTCCCTAAGTATGAATTGAATTGTTCTTTTTCTAAATTCTAAATATTTTTTCATACATTAACATGGAACTATTCATTAGCCACTCTTAAACTCAAAAAGAGCAATTAGTAACCCTAAATAAGTTTGTTACTTTTTAGGCTGTAAGCGTGAATTACGATTTTCGTTTGTAATCTTTGAAAGACAGCGTTTCGCAAGGAAGGTATTTTGCACAGGGGTATTAGTGTAACACGGATGCGCAGAAACTTTAATGTGACACGAGCTTCATGTTAGGTCGTATGATAAAATTTTCGTAAATGATAGAAATTAGATCCCTCTTTCCTAAGATGACATCGATGTGACAAATTAGTTCAGACACGCGCATGTGTGCCATTCACTCGATCATAGCAGTGGATACAATGGTAACTTTGCTCTGATGAATGCGTGGGATTAATATCTCATTTAGACCACCTCGCTGTAAAAATTACGTTTGAATTTAGCATGGAACTATGTCAATTCTTAAGGTACTTCCATGTACATTTTGTATATGGTAGTAAGCCATGTAAGGTGGCAGTTTAACAGTTATTTCACTGATAGAGTAAACTACGCGTTTTCCTTGTAGCTTATATAACACTGATGGGTTGCAAATATTGCAGTGAAGCTGTGTGAATTTTGTGCGTTATTCTTTTTTATATTTTCTATTTTGTAAAGTGCGTTATGGTGAAAAATTTAGAATCTTGTGTGCTTGCGAATCTATCTTTTTGAAGCAGCTCACGATGCACACAAAGCTCAATCCTGCTTAGTACCATAAAGCCAACTTTATTACTGCACAAAAAAGGAAACTCCCGCTAAAAATCATCACAGCCTTTTGCTTGTCTCCTCCGCTAGAAAAGTTTCCCTTTCTCTTTCACGCTTCACATCAATTAGTTAACTACCGTCGTGAAAGAATGGAACGACTCAATTGGTGCAGAAAGAATATTTTACCGAAGTTAAATCCGAAACCCAGGGAGAGAGAGAAAGAAAAAACAGAGCTGGAGTGTTACTGAGTGCCTGTGAGTGTTGGGCGAAAATCTACCAGTGCAAGAAAAACATTTGACCGTAAACAAAACCAAAACGAAGAGAACTTGAGGCTGGTGTGTTGCTGAGTTTAGGGGGAAATCTATCGGTGCAAGAAGAACATTTGACCGTAAACAGAAGAGAACTTGGGGCCGGTATGTTTCTGAGTGCGCGAGCGAGGATGGAAGTTCCGTTACGCGTCGCAGCGCTCTCTGGTGACCGCTCCGGCGCGCACCGCCACCGTGAGCCGTGACTGACTCACCGGTCACAACTCTTCTTTCACTCTCAACTCGTTGCTTGTGACGCTTTTTCCACATCTTCATTCGTTTTCGTGTTCTACCTTCGAATTTGGCTTTCGGTGAAATAACTTCCGTGTTCTTCTTCTAGAATTTGTGTGTCTCAGGTGACGTTCTTTTTCCACATCTTAAACAATTTAAACAATTTATTTACCACAAGCGATACAGAAGTAGATTGATCTTATGACTAGTACAATGGTCAAATTTGAGAATAGCTATCTGTGGGCCCGAATAAATTCAGTGACTTCTAAGGCATCCTACCATCAACGCTATTCTAAGGTGTACAGTTATGTTTAACCTAATGCACTTAACCTAGTATCTTCAATCGTTTTCGTGTTCTACCTTCTAATTTTGCTTTCGGTGAAATGATTTCCGTGTTCCACTTCAAGAAAATGCTTTTCTCAGGACCACAGATTTTCATGCTTGTGTTGGATATTTGTTTCGGTGGGCCTTTTTCTGTGTTTTTCTTCAGACGTGAAATTGTTTTCGGTACGCTGATTTTTGTATCTTTTTAAAAATTTTATTTAGTTGTACTGGTTTTCATGTTCTTTTTCGTGAATTTGTTCAAAATACACAGGTTGTCGTGTTTTTCTTTGAAGCTTGCTTTCGATTCCCTGTGTCACTCATTTTTCCTTGAAAAAATTGCTTACGTCGCTGATACAGCGTATGAATTTGTTGGGCTACCAGATTTTCATTTTTTCACAGGGTTGGGCGTAATTTTCATGCCCGGGCTCTTTGCTACTATACGGTAAATTTGAGTTTCAATAAACCGTACATTCGCTCTCCCGATAACGACGTTCAGCAAAATACATATTTTATTTTGATGCACTTAGTTCAATAATATTCAATGTTTAATTTAATTTTTCCCCGAACGAATCGAAACTCATACACGGATCTCATCAGTCTCAAATGTCACTGACATGAGTATCTAAATTGCGTTGAAGGATGCGCTAGCGAAATTTGATAATTTTGTTTATAGCTGAGGGCACTGTTTTTTCATTATGTTAAACTGATCGAGGGGCGTTTATTCAATAAACTGATATTTGAAGTGGTTGCGCAGAAATTTTTGGATTCAAGTTTTTCGCTCGCCAGCTAACGTTTAGTTCGCTACTGTACCTCTTCAGTTTTTCATTTTGTCCTTCTTTTCACCCGCAGCGATTACGCCTTTTATTCTGTTCTTGCGTACAGGTACAGGACAGAGTTACAGAATTAGACTTATCAAAGCAAGTGTAGCAGTTTTGCTTGGATACCGATATACCTAAATCAATTTTGCCTGACGGTGTTTTTCTTACTCGAGCACTTGAAAGTAGTCACACCTGTTCACCGTTTCATTTTTTTTGCAATCCTGAATAGGTTCATTAAGATTACCATACTTACATTTCTTCACTACTTCTATCTTATTACCCAAACAACTTTTCAGGTGTTAATATCGACCATTGATTTTCTCCAACACGTTCATGTTTAGTGAACGTGTTTAATTTGCTGCTGTTTAATTTGCTGCTTCAAAGATGGCTCCAGACGTCGTGCTGGAGTGCTGTTGACTGTAACGCTGCAGCGACTCATAAGACCCGAGTGTATTATAGATATAGACTGTTCATTTTCTCGATTGTTTCTAACTCGGTCGTGCTGTTAAATGTGCTGTTTCGAATTTAGCTCCAAAAGTGATGTTGGAGTGCTGTTGACCGTGATGCTGCAGTGATTCATGAAGCCAGTGTATATTATTGATGGCGATTGTTGATTTTCTCAATTGTACCCAACACGGTCGTGTTGGAATTTAATTTCCTATTTGGATGTTTAATTTGCTGCTTCAAAGATGGCTCCAGAAGTAGTGTCGGAGTGCTGTTGACCGTAATGCTGCGGTGACTCATAAGGCGGACATTATCTAGCGGCATTACGATGAGCGCTCCGTGACGATGCTGCGCCGGCATGACGCTGGTTCTTTGCGCTCTGCTGGGAGTCAGTGGAGCTTGTTTACGCAGCCCAGCTCCTCATATGGCGCGTGCGCGGCTCCATATGTCTCTGGCCTGGCCTCGCGCTCGTTGCTACGCTTGTGTAGGGTTCTGTGTCATCTCTGTAGGGGGACCATGGATTTAGTACGGCTTAGCACTTCCAGAACTAAGGTTAATGAAAATAAATTTGGGTCCGATAAATACGTCTAAAATGGAGCTTAATGAAAATGGATTTGTGTCTGAGATACTTTTTGTACACTCGGATTTGAAAAGGTTGCTATAGCTGCTATTTTGGCAATGTTTTAAAGTTGTTGAAATATTTTTGTTGAATACACTAAGATAATACAACAAATGAGTGTGTTAATTTCGTCGATCAAAAACTAATTTTGTAGAAACATCACACCTGCGGGACTTGCATCAAAAAATTATACTTTTCAAGGCACGCTCTGAAGGGATTCTACATTCGTTATTTCTTGGGAGACTTACAGCGCCTTTGAAGGTAGGCTAATTACCCCTAGAAGTGTGCTGTCAAATATCTTTGGTACTGAAAGCGTTCTTACAAGTTGTGACCCTCACAGACGTCCTAAGCCACCTGCACGAAATTTATCGGCTCGTGCGTAAAATTCTGTAGTTCATTTTACGCTATCCAAACGTAGGTTTCTTTTATATCTTTTTTTTGCGGTTGTAGTCTGAGAAAAAGTTGGTTTATTAATTTTGTTTTATTATTGGCGACACACTTCATTCAACATCATTTGAAATGTTTAACTTGATACACCTAAGTTTCTCACCTATTTATTACGTATCGTGGCGCCTTGTGATGTTTGTTCCTGCAGCGCTGTTAGTATTACCATATCTTAATTTAAATAGAATGACACATTGCTCATAGAAAATATTCACTTCACTGCGCAGCTCAAATTAATATTGAAGTGAAATTGTTCATAGGTAATTTTTGTGAAAGTTAAATGGATTTTAAGAGACAGTGCCTCACGGTGGTAGTGTGGGTGGTAAAAATGATATTCTATATGTTCAATGGTTACTTCTGCTGAGTTCCCCTTACTGAAGTGACCTCTCTCCTCCTGCTGAATTTTAAAACTCATCTGACGCTGCGAGACAACCCCGCTGCCGCTCTACGATTTATTTTCTACACGATTGTACGCGTGCGGTTTACGTGCAAGGACATGGATGGAATCGATGTAGTACATTTAAACATGATTACGTGTATGTATGGTTGCATGTATGTGCTTCAGAGTATGTAAATGGATGCAAATGGTGTACTGAAGCTGGTGATCAACATAGGGGCTGTTATAATAGAAATGAATTTAATGAGTTAAATATTTATCCAGCGTAGACTGTGAACAATTAGTACATGCATAATATCTTTGAGTTTTTATTCCTGAATCGGCAATATTGGTAATCGGAATAAATCACCCAATGCGAATTTTTTGTAGTCAATGCATCACAAAGGATTTGGGCTTCAAGTTCCCCGGAAATTTACGGTGAATAAATTGTACAAAATTAGTAGAAAATTAACGTAATTTTGAAGCATTGTACGCCGAGTAATTTCCTATTGTTCCTATACTTGAAATGCTATTGGCTGGCGTGTCAAGTCCAAGTAACTTGGCGTTCCGTTGCTTCGTCTATTTGTTATTATGGCGTTCCATTGCTCCGTCTATTTATTATTATGGCGTTCCATTGCTCCGTCTATTTGTTATTATGGCGTTCAATTGCTCCGTTATTTGTTATTTTGGCGTTCCGTTGCCTCGTTATTTGTTATTTTGGCGTTCCGTTGCCTCGTTATTTGTTATTTTGGCGTTCCGTTGCTCCGTCTATTTGTTACTATGTAATGTTCTACCACTGAAACCTGTAGTGCTACGTTGCTTTAATACCAGTTATGTTTTGGAAAATACCGTAGTGATCTCGGTTATACCTTTTGATGCTTTTAGTGCAAGTGTAATTTAAAATTTTGCAAAAGATGTTGTATTTTTTAATTGCGTGTAAGATTCTATGTTTCATCATTTTTTAATGAGCTATTATATGTTAACGCTGTCAGGTATAGCCTTTTATGCTACTGGGGATGAACTTGCAGATCTAAAACTTTGGCCCGCTTTTTTCTGCTGAAAATAACAGTTTCGGGCTTGGCCGAGAAGGAATTCTTTAAAATTATTTTTTTCTCACTCGATTCTGAATTGGGAAAGATGTGCTGCAGATTTTCCTCCTTGATTGTTTGACGGGCCTGATCAAAATTTACTGAACATTTTCAATATCTCCCACCGATCATTTGGAGTCCTCATGTCGTAAACCTCTTGATTTATTTATTACTGACCCTCTGCCTTCTAGAAGACATTTTACACTGGAAGTACCCAGTCTGAACTTTCTTCTTTACTTATAAGTTGGACCGAGAGTAGCTAACTCTGAACTTTCAAGTATTATTTCCAAGTTTAATCTAGTGTGACTGTTTTGATCTTCGGTGTGGATTATTTCATTGAGTCGCCATCGTAGTTTAGTTCGTAGTTTCCGCACGCTGATGTTCATCGTAATGGATGTTCTTTTTCTTTATTAATTGTCGTGACATTGCTATTCGCCAC
>JACJUY010000083.1:12932-33474 GCA_014220935.1 Platorchestia sp. MABIK
CGAGAGTATTTCTTCAAGTGCGGTTCTTTTCGTGGAGATGAAAGTCGTTGGCCAGACGTAGCATTTCAGTATTCCTCGTAGCGATTTCTTTATAATTAAAGATGTAGGGCAGTTATATCGTGAGAATATAACATGACCAATTCAGAAACCTCTGTGTTATTTAAAAATTTAACCAAGTATAGTTAATTCTGAATTTCAATGTAGTATTTCAAAGTTGTAACATGTATAATTAATTTCTAACTTTCTTGTATTGTTTAAAAGTTGGACCGAGTGTAACTAATCCTGAGCTTTCATATATTGTTAAAAGTTGGACCGGGTTTGACTAATTCTGAACTTTCAAGTATTATTTCAAGGTTAGACAGAGCGTAGCACACGGGTTTTTCTTTAATCCTATCTCGAATTTAGTGCCGCGCCGAGCCTCGATAGCTCGATTCTGTGTCTTTTCTTTCGGAATTTATGTTTAGCCAAGCCTGCCCATTTACTGGGACGCTTCCGGGCCTGCTGAGAGAGTAACTTTTATCTCCTTTTAACGCGATTATTTCCGTAAATAGATCTCCTTTTAAATCATCACTCTTTGTTTGGTAAGAAGACTCTTTATTCTTTATAAACTTTCAGAATCATTTGAAGTTATTATTTGTTAAAAAGACTCTTTCTATTTTATAAACTTTCAGAATCATTTGAAGTTATTATTTGTTAAAAAGACTCTTTCTACTTTATAAACTTTAAGAATCATTTGAAGTTATTATATGTTGAAAAGACTCTTTCTACTCTATAAACTTTAAGAATAATTGGAAGTTTATGAAAGAGCTCACTTTCATTATGAGAGTCTACATCATCAAAGTATCAGTAATAAATAGTTGGTGCGCGCAGCACATCTGTTTAGGAGAGTTGCCACTGCGCCCGGTCAGTGTACGCTCCTCAAACAACTGCAACTTTCTTTTATCGATCTTGGTGTTGGGCAGCTGTCGCTTTAGGTCGAGCAGCGTTCACATCAAAGATTAAATTTATTATTTTAAGCGAGTTTTCTAGTCAATGTTTCGTTCTCGTTTTGTGCAAGTTTCGCATCCTCAGCCTTTCAGTATCGAATGAATACTCGGTACACCAGTTAAGTCTCCGTTGTTAATTCGATCGGTAACAAAATGAAGCTATTTTTCCTGTAGTTTGCGTGTTCTATTTCGGTGTTATTTGTAGTATGGCATATTGTACTTGGCTCAAAGACTTTCGACGCAACGTGAATTTGTACCGCCTTGAAGGGTATCTTTGTACACTTGTAATTCCAAATTGTATTTCGAATGATCATTTTCCCTTGAACAATTCATTTTTCAATCACGTTTGCCTGCAGCAGCAGATGTCCATCAACGGAAAATGCTCCACATTTTTGTCCATGTTTGGTTGCAGATCCATAGGAATTTTTTAATTTACTTGAATGGGATCTGCGCCAAGCTTGTTGTTGACATCCATGACAAGCTTCAATTACCGAGCTGGAATTGTTGGCTATGATTCTGAAGCTTTTGTTTCATGCTCCTATTTCAAGGGCTACATGATCGTTAACAAGGTATTTATAATTGATCATTGTAACTTAAATTGCAGTATTCTCTTGTATCTTCCATCGGTCTCGTACCCATCGACCGCGATTGTTGTTAGGACCCGCTTGGATTTGACTTAAGTGTCATTTTAAGTTCATTGTTCCAGACCTACGCTGCGTCAATGGTTCATGTGCTGCTCTTTTCAGCGCCTGGGCTTTTGGTGTTTGTTCTGCGAACTCAGCAGGATGCAAATTTGATTACTGTTCATGAGAGTGCATTTCCGAGCGCTCGGTCGATTCAACTCCACCTCCATGAGGAGTTTGATCCGCCCAAGCAGATCGCTTAAAATTCCTCCTGATGAGATTCTTGCCTCAACTCTATTATTCCTCGCTTTGTTGACTTAGGCTGTACTTCGGTGTTGAATTTTGGCCTCTCGCGGCGCGTCAGATACAGTCTTGTGAACTGAACACTGCTTGCTTACTTGCTATCAGGTGTGACCACTCCAGGAAAAGGCTATTATGGCGTTTTGCTCGCCAGAATGTTCAATTCCGGGACTTTTTAAAATTTTTTTTTTCTGATCTCGTGAAGAGTTGCCAAATTTCATTTGACGTAGAGGTTAAACACGACTACTGTGAAATAATACGGATTACTGCCTACTGTAGGATAATAGGGATTTTGGAAATGTATGATTTAACCGTCAAGATACTTCACCAGGATAGTTCTGGGCGAGCTTCTGCAGAATTGAGGTGGAATCTGTGAAGTTCTCCTACGCGTTTGTACATCTCAAGTTCAGTGAGTCATAATTCTATAAAAGGTGGCGGTGATGGATCCCTTTAACTTACCCACAAATTGACCTGCTGACAAATACTGATGGAAAGTGGTCATGAGTCTTTTTCTGAAATTTCTATATTTTGTAATTTCTGGTAGAGTTTGGCCGTGGAAATTAGTTTCAAGATAAAAATGTACAATTTCTTGACTTTATTTCTAATGAAGCTTTTGTAGGAGTTTTTACGTTCAATCTTCAAAATCTATCTACTAAGAGGGTACAACCGTCATATTTATCGAAGCCATCGCTCTCAGAAGAAGAATATGAGGTCCCGAAGTAAAGAGTAGTAGGACCATGGACAAGTGCGTAGATTATTCGTTCCTTTTATTGCATAATAAAAAGTGCGTCCTTCTGTTCTTACCTGGAAACACCGTGGTTCTGGTAAGGAGAACTAAAACTACCTTGAAATCAAACATAATTCTAAACATTGCTGTTTATATACGCCAGATTTCTTGTGTATGTACTTTTACATCGATTCCCTGTTCGTCTAATTCCATCCTTAATGGTGCCTTCCTCTTTACTCTGTTAAACACATAACACTTGATTAGGAAGCTTAAACCAACTTATTACCTCATCTAATCATAATCAAATCCAATTTTACGAATGCTCTACTTTGTTTATCACATGTCACTTCACAAACAGCTTAAATCCTCTGAAATTGCTTATCCACGACGCGAAAACAGTTTCTCAATCGTACGGGTGCACCGCACGAGCAAGATTTGCACGCCGCTGCTCCAAGCAACTTGAGCTCGTCAGTATCCTACAGTACGAGCTGCTGTCAAACCAGCATCTAGAACGTATAATTGGGCCAGTTTTCTGGCCGCGTCCACTGTTCAGTATGCAAGGCGAACAGCTCTTCTTACTGTACTTGCCCCGGCAACTAAGGCGAGATTTTTGCAACAATTCTTGCTTGTTTAGCCAAAACGTAAACAAGCTGATTCTTCGCGACGCGAAGTTGGACTGTAGCGTATAATAGAACGGCGCTCTCGGTCGGTTTTGAATGCAAGTTACGTGCCCATCAACTCGTATCATTCAAAGTTCAAGGTGCAGTTATGACCTAAACTTTTGATACGGAAGAGTCGTTAGTTCCTGTTGGCGTGTGTTTCTCGGTTTAACAAAGATTTTCAATAGTTTTTTTGTTAAGTGGAACATTTTCTTTCGATGTAATTGTTTTTTCACTGTGCTTTTTTTATAGTTCTCAGTTGCTTATTATCTAGAGGTTGTAGGATGTTAAGAGACATTTATGTTTGTGTTTCTCCGGCGAGCACGTTCTTGGCACCAGTTTTGTTATATTATTTTTTCCTCTCAGAGGGCATGGGAAATTAAAATTTGTTAAAGTGTTAATTTGTTAAAGTTAAAGATATTAAAATTTGTCCACCCTGTGCAGAGGGGACTGGCACCTCCAGGGACAACACTGTTAGGCTGCTCGCTTTGTTCTGTTTAGTTTTTGCCTCGTTTTTACCTAATTTTTATCTTTTCTTCTTCTTCATTCCTATCTTGGTGCTTCTATGCGCAAGGTATCATGTGGAGAACACTCGTTGTGCATAGATTCCCCGTTTTCTACAGTTTATACTAAACGGTCCCTTCTCTTCGAGACCTATAGATCGTTTTTTTTTTCTAGGACGTTTTAATGTAATGTATTAATGTTTCACTCATCACTTTCAGTTTTATAGTATTTTTCATCATGAATTATTTGAGAACAAAAGTCCATGCTCGCATTTCATTCATTCCAAAGTTAGATGAACTTTTCATAACTTCGTCCTTAATTAACTTAGGCACGTCACGTGCTGCAATTAACGTGACGCCCAAAAGTTATTTATATGCGCACGTAATATTTTACCTACAAAAAAGTAAAACAATGTTGTGCGTTTTAATTGCGTGTTTTTATTCCACCGAGAAAAAATTTAAATTACGGTTTTCTTAGCTATTTGTGAAATGGAAGGGTTTATGTTTTGATCTCTCTGATCTTACAAGTTTCTGTAATAAAAGAATCATGTTAAGAAGCTAATTATCTTAGTCTTGGGGAAAAACTCCCTTCAGATCCTTTTGTGTGAATTTTCCAACCAAGTCACACTCAGCGAAGTACCTGTGTGTCTTGTTGCTAAATTTTAAATGCATCTGGTAAAGCAAGATAACTCCGCCGCTCCGCTTGGATTTATTTCTAACGATTGCATTAGAACAAGTGCGGTTTTCTCATGCGAAGACACGGAGTCGTTGTAGCCCTTGTACGAGTACTCAACCAAATGGTGCTCAGCTGTTCATGTTTCAAAAAATATCACCACTTCCAGAGGCAGCCCTGAAATCATTTGTGAGCTTTAGAAATGATGTTATTATATGTTCAAAATAGAGATACTTGTATCAAGAAAATATAAAAGTCTTGTTGAGTGGGGCTTGGAACAATTCAAATGTATTTATGCAGATAAAGGTAAAAGATTAATCCAAATTTTCGTTCACGTAGCAGATTCTTCAAGAGAGTTCGAACGTATTTACGAATCACGCAGTAAAAGAATAATTTTCGAATCAAAAAATGACCCCGACTGGGTCTCATTTCAAGCTTCTATTAAAACTACATTTCGTGTTATTGAAACATGTAACGAAAACAAAATTTTGTGAAGGCTACTAGTCATGACTGAGAAATTGCGAAATTAGCGCATGAATGGCTAAAATGGTCTCACATTGCACCGAGAAGTAGAATTTCAAGCATACAAAGTCCAGTTAATAGGAAGTGAGGGAGGGAAAGTGTGTATTTCATCAACTGGAAGATGTAAGACGAACATCAGACCTCTTTGATGTCTGACGGCACCAGACTTGGGGACCGCAAGAGAATGAACCACTTGGATTGTTTCTGTTGCCATCTTCTATTCTATCAAAATTTGCTCGTGTAATAGAGGTAAGATGCGGCTGATATTTTGCGACGAGGAAATACAGGACTGCCAGATTATCATTTTTTCATGCCAACATTTTCAAAATTTGTCTCATTTTCATGTGAAAGTTCATCACAAAATAATTCTGTGTTTGGGCTGCTAGATAAGCTCTTGAGCAATCAGTTACCGGACAATACTGGACAACCCAAAGAAGCCTTTGGCTTGTAGTCTGTTGGTTACCAGATGCGGAGTAATTTCCATCGCTATTTTTGCTTGGGAAGTGGAGAATTTGAGACATTAAATATCAGGCAACCCATACGCAGCCAATAACACAGCACGCAGCTAAACAACCAATCTAGCTGCCCAAAACCTAACAATACAGCCCTATGCGACCAAAAATGGCCAATCTTACAACCCAGGAGCAGCCGATGGCCGTAAAAAGGCCAATCTTACAATCTATGAGCAACTGGTAAAAAGGCCAATCTCACAACGCAGACACAGTAGGTGACAGTAAAAAGCCGAATCGCATAATCCAGGAGTAGCCAACACCGACACAGGCTGCGAGAAAAAGCCAGTCCGGCACTTTTGGAGCAGCCAACACCGCCACAAGCGGCCAGAATACGGCCAGCGTAGCACCTTCGGAGCAGCCAACACCGCCACATGCGGCCAGAATAAGGCCAGCGTAGCACCTTCGGAGCAGTAAACACCGCCACAGGCGGCCAGAATAAGGCCAGCGTAGCACCTTCGGAGCAGCCAACACCGCCACAGGTGGCCAGAATAAGGCCAGCGTAGCACCTTCGGAGCAGCCAACACCGCCACAGGCGGCCAGAATAAGGCCAGCGTAGCACCTTTGGAGCAGCCAACACCGCCACAGGCGGCCAGAATAAGGCCAGCGTAGCACATTTGGAGCAGCCAACACCGCCACAGGCGGCCAGAATAAGGCCAGCGTAGCACCTTCGGAGCAGCCAACACCGCCACAGGCGGCCAGAATAAGGCCAGCGTAGCACCTTCGGAGCAGCCAACACCGCCACAGGCGGCCAGAATAAGGCCAGCGTAGCACCTTCATAGCAGCCAACACCGCCACAGGCGGCCAGAATAAGGCCAGCGTAGCACCTTCATAGCAGCCAACACCGCCACAGGCGGCCAGAATAAGGCCAGCGTAGCACCTTTGGAGAAGCCAACACCGCCACAGGCGGCCAGAAGAAGGCCAGCGTAGCACCTTCGGAGCAGCCAACACCGCCACAGGCGGCCAGAATAAGGCCACGTAACACCTTTGGAGCAGCCAACACCGCCACAGGTGCGGGCCGGCCTCTACGGGTTCTCGTATATCGGAGGGCGGCTAATGCTCGGCCACGTCCGCCACTCCTGCGCTAATGACGAGCTTGGCCGCTCCGTTGCTTCCTTCATCTTCCTTAATTTTTACCCGCGAGTACATCAAAAACTCCAGCATAATCTCCGAAATGCCCTTAGGTGGGGTATAGTGTTTCCCAATTATGGGGCGCATTCTTAGCTCTTTCTGATCATCTCGTTCTTCCTTAGCTTTACGTGTTATCGGGTTTTTCTTAGCCTTTCCTAATTATCTCGTTCTTTCTTAGCCATTCCTGATCATCTCGTTCCTTCTTAGCTTTTCTTAGTTATCACGTTTATTCTAAAGTTTCCAAATATCAAATCTTTTTTCAGCTACCAAGAATTTTCACGTTCTTTCATAACTTCATTCTATTTTCCTAGCTTCAGCTGTATAAATTGCATCGTAACACTAAAACATGTGCGCTTTGCGGGAAAAAGTGGCTCATAATTTAGATTTTCTGTTTTCCTTCAAATATACAGTACACGTGAAAGTATAAAAAAATACGAGCGAATATTCAAAGTTTAGCATTCTTTTCTTGGCGACGCAGAAAGTTCAGTAACGTTGTGTTATCTCGAGTCGAAATGCGCTCGAGGTGAAGATTTTCCCTCACGCAGATTTTCTTGACATCTCCGATATTGGCGTTTCTGCGTCCGTTATTCAGGGAGATGTTCTCAGCTCTTCAATTATGCTCGTATTGTGGCCAGTGAATAGAAGGCTTTCGTTGTAGCAAAATAGTGGTATTTCATTGGTCTGCAAAATATTAATGAATATGCTGCATTTCTTGTATTATACTTACGAGGCGAAACATTCTCCGTTATAAACAGCAGCAGTTCCACGTTTCTGCTGTTTGTTTGACCTAAGCTGTGGACTTCAGTCATATGTGGCTTGTACGCTTCATTTTCGAATGTCATCAACTCAGTGTTGGCTTATGAAGCATTGTTGAATTATTATGAACCGCATACGAAATGTATAATTCACAAAATTTTCTAGTTCAACTTATCTCAGGGGGGTATAACTATGACTTCTTTTTGTTGAGGTAAAATTGGTTTTTGTTTTGATATGGACAACCTCTTTTCGGTTTTTCTTCGACAACTTTTATCTTGTGTCTTAAAATATTTTCTTCACCCGAGGTCTTGAGTGAGAATAAACCTTGTGCACAAATTTCTTATTCTCTAAACTCCATACTGAATAGTGCCTTCCTCCTTCCTCTCTTTAGAACGTTTGTATTGGTTAAGGAAGCTTATACTCCTAATGAAATCTAACTGTACTTTTCTGTTCGTGTATTTACCATACAGTCCTCTCTGCGATTGCTCGAGTAATTCTGAACTGGATATCAGCAATGAGTCTCATTTCTCGTTTCGGGTTTTTGCGCGCACCCTAATGAAATCTCAAACTACTGCTCAGATATTTCTTATTCTGGTGTCCAGCGGCCTTTTTATGCTCATCCGAATCCTATTTGAAATGGAAAGAACTTTTTTGAAGAGGACTTCGCGAGCGACAATTTTTTCTGACCGTTCACGCTCCATTTCTCGTGATGGGCTGTGATTGCGTGCATTTGCATGTGAGGACCAGCGTTCTGAGTGACGTGTGCGTTTACCGACGGACTTGAGGAAATTTCTTATTTTGTTTTATCAACGGGGCGAAAAATTGCGTAGCTGATGCTCCAGCAATAAGTGAAACTTCAGTCCCTCTAAATAGCACTGAATGCGTTTTTTTGTACTCTTGAGTCGCTTGTCCACTTGGATTTGTTCGAGACTGTACTCATGACCATTGCTCAGTTTTACTGAATTAGAGCACTGAATTCATGTGTTCGTATTATCGTTTCTTAGGGAACATCATCAGAATATCTTGACGCAAAAGCTACCGTTATACGTGTCATTGTTTTTTTAGATTCAAGCGTTCAATCTATGGGCATAGAAATACGCCTTGAGCATAGATTCTGCTTTCCCTAAACTCCATTCTAAAGGTGCCTTCATCCTTCCTCCCTTTCAACATCGTTGTGGGAAGGGAGGTTGAAACTAACTTATAATCAATCAATTTTAGCTTTCTAAAATGATTTTTTCCAGCTGATAAATGACTGCGGCGTTCTTCACATGAAATCAGTATTTGTAACCATTCAGCATTTATTTCAAGGCATATTGATTTCTGTTCATTGGGAAAACAAGAGCATTTTGCCTTATCAAGTATACGACTATACAGGGTGTACCGAAAAATGAAGCTTAATTTTCTGGAATTTAATGTTCTTTTCTTTGATTTAACCCATTAGACATGAATCTATTTCAATAAACACCCACATCCAAACAAAATACATACGCACCGGGCTGGCAATGAAAGAGTTTTGGGACACCCTGAAATGCTTTCGGGGCACCTTGTATATCCATCTGTATAACGTGTCCAACTCGTACTCCTTTAATTGACTTTGAGTGCATCAATTTCGGCCCACTGATCACTTCATGAGCTCTCAGTCGACTGCTCCTCAAGAAGACGAGTTATCTCGGATTGCGACGGGTAATATTTTCTGCCGAGGTAAACACTTGAGCTGAGTAGCAGGATCCTCAAATGCCACCAGTCTCTCTCCTATCGCTTCTAACAGCTGCGGCGGTCTCGAATTCTCACATTTGTTGCGGCAGAAGGCGCAGCTAAAACTCTTACATTTTGACCAGAACGATGCGACAGCTGTGGTTTCGGGAATAAGCCTTCGTTCTAATTATGTCTAGTTTTCTTGTGTTCCGAAATTATGTATTTTTCTTTTTTTGTTTCTTCCTTCAGTGAAGGACATTTACTAAGTTGTGTTATCAGCGAGAATTGATACCGATTTTCTTCTGTTTCGTTAGAAAGACAACCCAGATTTGACCAATCCTTAACAGTTCAGTTATATTGAACGTTGCTCAGTTTTACTGAATAAATGCTTGAAGATAAGAGTTTCGTTTAAGCACCATTATAACCCGTCTATAATGATGCATCTTGTCGACTGCTTTTCGTCGCTGTGAAACCTTCTCAATTGATGAATAGTACAGCAGCAGTGATAACTTAGCTTGTGTTCAATGTGTGATACACGGGTCTTGCTTAAGTGTTAGCACATTTTTGAGGAGCGGTAATTTTCTACGCTCTCTCAGAATTATGTGGTAATGGAAATAACATTTGTAGGAATGTTGTGGTACTTTTGTAGCAATGGTTGACAATTGATGAAATTTCCGTGTTCCTTCGAGAAAAGGAGGTGTCTATAGTGCCAACCCTCGTCACAATGCCTCAAGCCCGGTGACTCTGGGCCTGAGGCTTAGCTGTCTTCGGAAGCTACTCACGGGAAATAAGAATGCAATTAATGTTTGAGAAGCGAGAGGCTCATGTACAATTAGTATAAAAGCCAACTCGGCCTTTTCTTTGATTCTTCTATTTTTCTCTCGTTCGAGACGAGGTATCGTATAACTGCCCAATTCATTTTCGAAAGTCTTTTTTCTCAGGGTTGCTTTTTTCGTGCTTCTTTCTCTCGCTTTATGTTACAAACATAAATATGCTACAGCACCCACTACGGTATTCAAACTGTGGTTTGTCTAATTTAGTACATTTAGACCAGCTAAACTTGGTAAATCTAAACATTTAGATGAACACACGAAGTAAAACCTACACTTCAAATACAGCACGAGCTCATTTAACCTCTCTAGTGGTCACCATGTAGCTGTTCAAGCATCACTGCTCTCATCGATCACATTATTGTCATCTTCAGGCATTTTTGTAAGTGGCTTTTGATTTTTTGCAATGTTAATGGCGTCAAAACGATTTTTGACGGCGGCCAAGAGCGAGGGAAAACTGTGAACTGGCTCGAAGTGCAGGTCTTTTTGCTCCCTCGGGACGAATAATGTGTCTGGTGTCTGGAGGTGATTTATTGCTCGTCATCGCACCCGGTGACTCTGGGCCTGAGGGACGTTCAGTAGGGTTTTGTATCGTCTTCTGCTTGGAGTTCGATCGGGTTTTGTATCGTCTTCAGCTTCAAAATTTGAGCTATATTACGTGTAACATGTGTGTGAGTGATCAACAAACCTGTTTCTAAACCAGTGATACACATTTGTATGTTTTAATGCGTGTATGTAGCTCCATGTTTTTATTTGGATGAGCTGTTTCTAAAGGCTTGTAAAAAATTCAACCAGCGTATATCAAGGTAAATGTACGTGACTATTCTCGTTTTTGTTCTCTGGTCAAGGTTACTTATTTCACTCTCCTATAGCATTAGCTAATGCGTAACCTTTTGATCAAAGAGAATAGAATTGTGGGAAGCAGTGAATTTTAGAGCCCAATTTTTGATGCTGGTTACCCTAAGCGTCTCGCCGGAAGCAAGTGTTTCTCTCGGTTTTAAATTACTCCTGCGAGCGAGTGGAGCCTACGCTCGCTTTACGAGGCTTTCCAAACGAGGGTCTGAGCTCATTTGTGAAATAATTTACCGGTAAATTGAGTTGAGTCTAAAACCGACCTCGCAGCGCGAGGGTCTCGCATTATCCGAGCCAAACGTCCGCCATCCTCCTGCTGCAGTAGTGGCATGCCTCTCTACTTCCCACTAATGTAAGCATGGAACCGAGCGGAGTTCCCGTATTGGCATGTTTAAACTTTCACGTATCTTTTTTAAGTGGTGCTTGGTCTTCATGACCGAGTTTTTATTTCGTAGAATTTGGTCTTCATGACCCACATTGAATCTTTTTCAAGTGATGTTTGGTCTCCATGACCGAATTTTAATTTGGTGATACTTTGTCTTCATTACCAACATATAATCTTTTTCACGTGATACTTGGTGTTCATGACCAAAATTTTTTGGAATAAACCTGAATTTGAAAATTTTGGCAATAGAAAAGCTGATTTGGCACTGCTAGCTCTGACATTGCGTTCCATTCAGATCCGTCGGGTGGGCCTGCAGCCGTGCTGGTGTTCTCAGTGCACATCGTTTTTTCACGCAATGAAATTAATGTGTGCAGAACAATATCTTTTGTTTCTTATAAAATCCCCCTCAGGGGGATACAACTATTGTATCTATGGGAATTAGCGCTCCCAAGGGGACTATGTGAGGGCCCGAGCTGAGGGTTAGGTAGGCTTCCTTTTTGTTGAAATAACATAGGTTTTTGTTCTGTTACGGACCATCTTTTTTCGGTTCACTGCTGTCCTGTTTTTTCAACACCTACTACTTTCTTCTTGAACTTTGATCTTGTTTCATAAACTTCTTTCTCATCTTACTGTTTCTATGCCCTTTCTGCGTAGATTCCACGTTCCCTAAACTCCATACTAAATGGTGCCTTCCTCCTTCCGGTTTTTGGATCGCCTTTGTAGCGGATAGGGAGGCTTAAACTAACTAATAATCTAATCTTCTTATAAAATCAGGGAAGTTAATTGTATGATATTTTGAGTTAGGTAGGAGATGTGCAAACCATTATCTCATGTCATAACCGGCTTTTCAAATTATTTTCCTCCGTCAAATTTTATTTATGTGAAACTGTGGGGTCTTTTGAACCGTTTTTTTTTTTGCTAAGAATACAACTTCTACCCTCGGTGATGCAACTCAAACACGCTGTAATTGCAGTAACTTCGCTCACTTAAGCGGCAGAGCAGCAATCATTTAAATTAAGAAGGAGTGCTTTGCCCTGGGATTTTCCCCTCGGACCCTTTGTCCTTGAGAGCCTAATTTTGCAAATGTGGAGCTCGTGTGCCTCTCGTGTCTCTGACCTACCCGTGAATTGGGGTGGCAGTCGAGTGCGCAAATGCATTCTTTAAATTCCATCTTTGGAATGAGATGTGCGCTTCCGGCTCCGCTGGCTCCTAAAGACCTGTAAATTTGAAAAGTAATGCGAAAATTGCTGTACGTATGGTCATTTTATTAATACAAATAGTCAAAGTCTAAATGAATGAAATTGAACGTTTCGAACTAGGCAGTTCATCTTCAGCAAAAGAAAAAGAATTCTGCGACAAAACAAAACGACAATGAGCATATTAAAAAATTTACTGTGAATTTCGTAAAACCCGCTAGATGATGAGCGGGGTTGACTTTTGTTAAGTAGGTTTTCCAATTAATAATCGTTCACCATGGAGTCTTTTGAGCATGTGTATATTTTTGTATTCGTAACAATTATTTCTGTATGAAGCATATATATTGTACAAAAGGCTAAGTGAAGTAATGCACTTCACTGAAAGAAGATACTGAGAACTCTTTGAAAGACTTCGACTTATACTTTCCTGATTTTTTACTTCAACTATTGCAAAATTCAGAGATTTGTCGTTGAAAACTTCAGAGCTCAGTAGATGTAACGGTTTTCAAACGAGGAGAACTCTGTCTTGTCACTGTGACGTAAGAAGCATGTGTAAAGCGGGATCCAGTCGTATTTGTGCTTTCGCTCTTTAGAATACAGTAGCGAACAATAGTAACGCTTCTACAATGTTTATGACGTTGCTTTCTTCTCGTTTTATATACTGTTCGACACCGTGATGGTTCTTTAGTTACATATTGCTTGTAGCTGCCACAGATCTTAATTCAATGTATAAAGCGGTGGATGCGAATATAATGCTTCTGTAAGCCAAATTTCTCGTCGGGGAAAATGTTTTAAAATTCACGATACTGGAGGTAGTCGTTGGATTCGACATCTGATTTGTTGTTTGACCGTGAAGTAATTCATATTCTACGTTTTTCTTTACTAACATCGACATACTTTCCTATCAACGTAAAATTAACTCTGTACACTCTGAATCATAACAATTCAAGTCAAAACCTTTTTCTCTACGTTTGCTGTAGAATAACTGTGACGAATAATTCTTTACGAAATTTAAAAGGGGGCGAAACCAAACATCACACGCTGTAATTTCACTACACAAAACTTCAAATCAAAGTTTTACATTGTTTTTTATGTGGGACTTACCGCTGCTATCATCCAGGTTTTGTCTGAGGCAAAACTCATGTTTTACATTAGCCACGCCTCTCGCTCTCCACATCGAGGCCTAGCATACAGGCAAATGCGCCCCCTGGCTTGTTGCTGCGCCGAGTTTGGCTGTCAGTTTGCAAATCTTGTGATTAGACTTTTGCAAGTATTTCTGAACGCGTGTTGCCCTTACTGCTGCTTTTGTACTCCATGCCATCTCACGGGTGTTACGTGTTTGCTCATCTGTCGTAACGACTTCACTGAACCTACTGGAAGGTTTTTGTTTTGATTTTTTCACTATGAGAGTCTGATTCCCGGTTGCCGGATGATGAAAATGCAATGACGGTTTTGTTCTAATAACCAATGAAGTGTGTGTCAGGTTTTCTTTGCTAGTTTTGCGATTTTCTTTGATTTATTTCTTTTCATTCAATTTGTCAGCCTGTAAATATATATATATATATTTTTTAAATCATTTGTGACCTGAGTATTGCCCATGTTTAACATAACCTTATCAGCTTACATTTAAAATACGGTGGATTTCAAGTTGAGTTGATTTCTTGTTACCTTACCTCTACTTTTAACTTGAATATATTCTTATTTCAATGTTATCAACATTCTGACTCTCTTTCTAAGGTTGAGTTTTTTCCAAAATAATTTATTAACTTACTGAGACTTCATTCAAGTTTCGGCTCGTTACTGAACCAATTCGCATACCTTTTAATATTATAAGAGATTATTTTTCAAAACTTTCTGTTATCTCCATTAACGTAGTTTATTAGTTTCTTTTACATGATAATATATTCATCATGTCTGCTCACAAATGTACTTACACCGTCAATTTTAAACAAGTCCTTGATATGCACACGAAGAAATAAGCGTACTTTGTTCTACATAGTACTCCGCCATTTACGACTGAGCTCATGATATGCACGATGAGAAATACGTGTGCTTTGTTCCAGTTTGCTAGTCATTGTCTACGACTACCGCACGCTGTTCGTGAGAACATTTTTGACTGTGATAAAATAGACGGAAATGGTCTAATGAGTCGCAACCCGCTCGAGCAGATGGCGCTGTAGCAGAGCTTGTCGCTGAACAGCCGTCGGGTCAATTTCAAATTGTTTGTAATTATATTCGGTGTCAATGAAAATTGGTCCTACAACGCTCTCTAAACTCTTGCAAGCTCGTATGTGTCATGTTGTTAATTGTAGCCGTGGGTAGTGGAGGCATGTATCTCGCCGAATTCCAAATGTGGTGTATGAGGAGAAGATCCAAGTGTTATTCTATTTCTCAATACGAGTTCTACGATACAAACTGAAATTCCCAAATCCAAATATGTTTCTTCTGCTTCCGGTGCGTGGTTAATAACTCAAGGCTTCTGATCGTGACGTATAATTTAAAAGATTGGGAGTATTTTTGTAAAGAAAATGAGTAATTTTATTCGTGTTTTAACACGTGAAAAACTGGAGTCACTTCGTAGAGTTGAAAAGTTGGAAAAGCTTATAGTTTTGTTGTTATGCGCTGCTACCATAGTATGAGTCGTAACTGTTTTTCCTAACCTCCAGCCAATCCCATTCTGCCGGAAGATACAACTACTGTAGCAACTGAAATTTGTGCTCCCAGGAGGAAGATGTGACGTCCCAGGCTGAAGGTTAGATAGGCCTTCCACCCATTTGATTAAAAATTTTTTTTTACTGCAGGCCGTCTTTTTCTTGCTTCACTACTGTCCTTTTATTTAGCAGGTATTACTTTTTTCTTTAACATTTATCTCCTTTCATAAACGTCTTTTCATCTTTCTGTTTCTGTGCGCAGAGTGTGGGGCTACACTTAGTGCATAGATTCTCTTTTACTTAATTTCATACAACTTGGTGCCTTGCCTTCCTTTTTTTCTTGGAAATATCTTTGTTGGGGTTAGGTTTCTTCAGTTTAACCCTTTAACGTCCGTATTTTATACTCATATTACAGTTATCACAACCACCATCATTGAACTGGCACCGGCATCATCTAGTGACCGACATCACAACGAGGAAATGACTGCCACTGGACAATAAACTTCGAAGAACTTGGAGCACAAATTTCACAAGGAATAAAATAAATTAAAGCTGTTATCAAAGTTGATTTTGATATCTACTTTAACGGTAAAGGGTTAAACTAATTACCTACGCGACCCATAAGAGAGAGAGCCTCGCCGTTTGGACCTACCCTGTAGATGTGGCATACCTAACCTGTAAATGTAGAAGTAGAACTTGCTCTGTAGATCTAGCATATTAAACCAGTAGATGTAGAAGTAGAATCTGCCTTGTATGTTTAGCATATTTAACCTGTAGAAGTAGAACCTGCCTTGTATGTTTAGCATATTTAACATGTAGAAGTAGAACCTGCCTTGTATGTTTAGCATATTTAACCTGTAGAAGCAGAACCTGCCTTGTATGTTTAGCATATTTAACCTGTAGAAGTAGAACCTGCCTTGTAGATGTAGCATGCGTGACCTGTAGATGTAGAAGTAGAACTTGCCTTGTAGATTTAGCATATTTAACCAGTAGATGTAAAAGTAGAACCTCCCTGTAAATGTAGCGCTCGGCCCTTGAAGCACTCTGTTGATCTAGATCCAACACTCGTACCATGACTGCCCGTCCAGCAGGCGTACGAGCTCGAGCTCCAGTTGTTGATTTTAAACACTTTTGAATGTGAGTCAGCCATGACCGTTCGTTTCTCTGACAGTGATACGAATCTCAGTTTGAGCCGGGCTTGTGGAATGTTCAGCTTTTAAAAGTGGGACGAGACATGCGTCAATGTTCAACTTTTGAAAGTAGGACGAGACATGCGTCAAGCATTGATTTCTTGGGCTTGAAGGAGCACTTAATTATTACAAGGGCGCATTGGAGTGCACGATGCGATGCTCGGCAAAGTTCAAGTACATGAACGTGCGGTGAGTTTAAAACCGCCCCGTCACGCGTCATCTGTCATAGCGTCGCCGCGCCTGCGCCTTGCGGTGCATGCACTAATCTACTCCTGCGCCGACTTTCTACCGCTTACAATTGGTACGTAGCTCTTCAAGTGGTCCAAGAGTTGGCGCTTTTTGGTGTATTTTGTCTGTAATATCTTAAGGGCTTCTGGTGTACGGCAACTGTAATATCTTAGGGACTCTGGGGCTTCTTTGACGTTTTACGAGTTTGGTGTTCAGTACCGTCATTCCCGGCTGATTTCTTTCCCCTCTAGTTCTCCAATTAAGTTAAATACAAATATTTATTAGTGAGCTTTATAATTAGCTTCCCGCAAACGCAAAATACTATTTGGCCACCGAAATTTTTTTGGTTTAGCTGACTTTGATGACTATATTTCTGTGTGATTTTTAACTTCAATATTATAGTAACTTGAGTAACGGTTGGCAAAAGAGAAGTTAACTCGTTCACTCGTTTGCATTTGATGTATTCATGATATAAATCCCATCCGGGCTCGACTACTATTTTCCATTCTATATAGTTTTTGCGAAATTTTCGAAACTCCCTTTGAAATTTTCTGCTTGCGTTGAGCAGGGAACGCTATTGTCAATTTAAACAATTTATTTACCACAAATGATACAGCAATAGATTGATCAATGATCAATGCAGAATTTGAACATATCATTCAATTCGCTGCCTCTTCAGCGCTCTGCGTTCTCTCACATTGGATTTGATGCGGCAGGTGCACCTGCCAGTACTGGTCTTGCGTCCTGCGATGTTCCCCGGAGTGTCCCCGTTTGGTGCTGTAGCCTCCCTCCGCCACAGGCAAACCCACTTTCAGGGCTCGAATTCGCTAAACTCTACGGAAACCGTGCGCCTCACTACAAGGCTTGGAATAATTTCCCCTCCTTTGGGAATGCATGAGCTTTGTGCCTGGAAAGGCTCCGCTACTTTTACATTTACCTTCTCTCAAAGTATTTGCATGCGTAAATTGTCTTTCTGTGAATTGTTTTTGACTTTTCAGAGTTGGTGTATTTTTTTTTTGAGGGTAGAAATTGATTCCCTGGATCGACTGCCTAGCTATCATCTTTTTTCCTCGTGCCTATTGATAACACAGATTTTTACGAATTGAAATCCACATTTCAGTTGATACATATGCAGAGGGTTTTTTTTAAGTTTCCTTTTAAGTTTCCTTTTTCTGATCTTAGGAGTTGCTGAACATATTCCGTCCCTCTGGCAGGATCGACAGAGCAAACCACATCCCGTGGGTACTTAGAACGCACCAGCATTAAAATCCACTTGATGCATTCCCTTGAATGTAGACGAGTATCCGTCGAACTGCGGGCCGTTTGTATGGAGAATTAGAAGTGAGCTCTTGGAATTTCAACTGCTCATTTTAGATGTTAGTGTACGACTACGGCCTTCCTGACCTTTATCATTCGTCGTTCAATAAATAAACGCGGAACTAATTTTTCTTAGCTTGTCGATTTTTGCGAGAGCGGCTCTTATATTATCTTTAAGAATTTTACAGTTATTTTCTGTTTGAAAAAATTTTGAACGGTACAGTTGATAACATTATATTTTAACCTTAGATAATTTGGTAGTTTTTATACGAATCATTGCACAGCTCCAGTTTTTTTAAGTTTTAAGGGGAATAAACAATGACAAGTTTTCCCCGTGAAACTGTTCCGCTTTCATAGCAAACAGTCGGCAGCTTTCGATCAATTCATGACATCGTAGAGGTACAGCTGGTAACGGAAGTTTTTCAATCGACTTGGCTACGCTCTACACTTTTTTTGTGATCCAAATCGTCGATTTGAAGCTTTTCTTCGTATAAATTGGCCCAAAAAGCTGCAGAAATGTCAGATAACCAGCGCAAAAATTGTCTTAAAAGATACGAAACGGGGAAAATTTGACCAGAAAAACACCATAAGCCGTACCCAAGTCCACTGAAGAACTTACTCTATCATCTGCAGCGCAATCAGGATACAAATTATTCGACCGATGGACTCACGCCAAACCGTTAAGACAATGCAAATTAGGGGAAAATCTGTCTCCAGCGCTGTGCCGTGACCGTCTCTGGAGATGTGCGTCTGCCACTGGTGCACTAGGCACAGCAGATGCATTAAACGCACCAGACGCACCAGACGCACCAGACGCACCAGACGCACCAGACGCACCAGACGCACCAGACGCACCAGACGCAGATATGAAGCGGGGGAGCGGGCAGCACCATTACCCCCATTAAGCTTTATGAGGGAGCTGCTAACGCTCCTTAGCGCGATCCCAAATTTATCCTCATTTTCGGGAGTCTTTCTTTCAGAGGCTTTGTCCTCTAAAATTAGGGCCCATTTCGAGCGACAATGCTCTCGAGGTGATGGGACCAGCCTTCTCGTGCTCGCCTGAAATGAGGGCAGACTTGTAGCGCCGTGAACTTTTCGCCGTACATCCTTATTTTGATTTAGTTGCAATCGCGTTTTGATTGAATATTGAAACTCATTCGTATGTAACTGATTATATTTGCAACTTTTCGTCACACATCGTTCTTCTGATTTTGTTGCAGGCGCGTTTTGATTGAATATTGAAACACATTCGTATGTGACGGATTATTTTTGCCTTGTCTTAATTTGCGTTCATCGTTTAGAAATCCACATGTAACCGAAAATTTCACAGGAATTTTTTAGGTATCTAGTTGAATGCGTGTATAATACGTCAGTTCTCAGCTTTACAGGCGTGTTAGCTGTTTACGGTTACCTTCGTACTTCAATATTGAGAGAGAAAGAGAGCGATGTTTGCTCATGTGCTGTTTGCTTCTGAAGAAAATCTTCACACCTCTGAACAACATAAAGCGTCTGACACTTTATCCTACCCACCGTTTGAATTTATTTGCTCTAGGTGTGATTTTACTTGGCAATTGTTCAAATATGTCCGCTCGCTTACTTTGCTACGTCTGTCATCTGCCGTTTTATCAATTTACGCAGAAAGGATGAGAATTAAATGCGGCCCAACTCGGATTGCATTTCCAGGACATATTGAAGGGAATAGCTCTTTAGCGACTTGGCCTTATGGATCCCAAAACTCCTTTTTTACGGTGCATTTATTGATCACTTACTTTTCTTAGCTCTGGTGGCCGAGTTAGATTCAAAAAGCTCCGACTTGCGGAAGAAATCCTCCTCGCCTTGTAATTGTGCTGAGGTCCGGCCTGCATTTTCTAATGGGACTAGTGAAGGTTACTCTAGCGTTGCTAAAGCGTCTTCTCCGCTCTCCGTGCAATTGAGTTTGGATTTCATTGCCTGGAACGCAAGGCGGCCTCAGCCGCAGCTGTCCTGTCCTGCCTCACGACTGCGACCGATGCGCATTCCTGAAATTTCCTTCTCGGCTACTCGGGCCAAAGAAATCTTCCGATGCAGTAGAACTTGAATGTATATTAATTTCTCGGCCACTCGCACCGAAGAAATCTTCATATGTAGTAGAACTTGAATGTATATTAATTTCTCGGCCACTCGTACCGAAGAAATCTTCATATGTAGTAGAACTTGAATGTATATTAATTTCTCGGCCACTCGCACCGATGAAATCTTCATATGTAGTAGAACTTGAATGTATATTTATATCTCGGCCAACTTGCACCGAAGAAATCTTCATATGTAGCAGAACTTGAATGTATATTAATTTCTTGGCCACTCGCACCGAAGAAATTTTCCAATGCAAGAGCACTTGAATGCATTTTCATTGTACAAATTCCAACGAATTGTAGTAAAAATAAAATATTTCCCTGTGAGGATTGAAGAAGTGTTTGAAACAACCCTACGAGGACAGAAAATATTTGATTCAGAAATGTTTCTTTGATTCATTGGAGTCATTTTGCATCACGAATCACCAAGACAGTTATTGCGGAAGCCTGTTATTTGGAAGTTCTCGGACTATAAAAGAAAGCGTTAGTTAAATTAGGCTTGGGCAGTTGATTTTAATACATCTTATGAACTGTGCTGATTTAATACATCGTGTGAAGTATGCGGTGTTATTACATCGTATTAGGTATGCTGATTCAATACATTGCATGAGGTATGCTGATTTAGTACATCGCATGAGGTATGCTGATTCAATACATTGCATGAGGTATGCTGATTTAGTACATCGCATGAGGTATGC
>JACJUY010000083.1:33731-44723 GCA_014220935.1 Platorchestia sp. MABIK
TGATTTAGTACATTGCATGAGGTATGCTGATTCAATACATCGCATGAGGTATGCTGATTTAATACATCGTGTAAAATATACTGATTGCATACATCGTTTGAGCTACGCTAAAGCTACGCCACGGAAACTTTTCGAGGAACTCAAAGGGCTCCAAAAAACTTAGTCTTTGGAGTTGGCATGTTCCGCCCTGATAGCGGCTAAGTCGTTCACATCCGCCTAATAGGAAGGATTGGCAGAGACGATAGACTTTGAATGCTCGTGACAGCTCCAATGAGTATCCATTAATGACAAAGCAGGAATTTGAGTTGAGAAAAATGTATATCTGCGGCTGTTCGTTCCGCTGGCCTCCATTTGCTGCGAGATTTGCTCCAGTTGGGGAGGCTGGGACGCCGTATGGGAAGCGGAGTGCATGTTGGACTCTCTAGCTCAGCTGCAGCAGCTGCTGCTTGCTCATTGCTCCTATTTTAAGACTTAATCGTGCCCTGAATGCTTTACAGCGAGTTTTCGGTGCAAGAAGAAGATATCTTGCGAGCTAGAGTCGGGTTTCAGTGCAAGAGAAAGGTTGTAGTCGGTCTTAATTTGGGTAATTTAAAAGGCAGCTCTTCGCGCAGTTTTCTTTCGTTCAAAGGTCGGATTTTTTTCATTTGCATGAATTATCATTACATTAATGAATCGTGTGAGTTTCGCCGGCAAAGACGTAGGTGTTTGATTTGCGCGGACGAGATGAGTTTTTGAATGAAAAGATGGCACGAAAATGAGATTAAATTTCAGAGGCGGTTTTAAAACATTAAAAGTAACCTTATACTGCAGACGTTCATGGTTTAGACCAAATAAAGATTTTAAATTTGACGTAGAGTATAGGTTTTCTTTTTGATCCTGAAAAAAATTGTGTTCTAACTGAAATATGCTCCGTACTCTCCATTTTTTTTTTAAGTAGTTACCACTGCACAAGTCTATAATTTAACGATTTATTCGTCAGCTTTGTTTTGTTACCGTGAATACTTCTTTGCATCATCTATTTCTTGTATGAACTTCCAGCCCGTTCATTCTATTAATAAATGAGAGAAACTAATGAACGTTAGAATTTAAACGCAAGTCACAAGAGTTGATCATTATTAAAATTTGATCGATATTAAAACTTGATGTTATTCACGCAATAAACGTGATGAAACATTTTGAATATAATTTTAATCGTTATACACGAATAAGCCGTCACCTAGAGATACTGTGTACATACATGAATAAGCCGTCACATCTAGATGTTGTGTACAATCAGAATTTTGTTCCACACTGTTCACAAAGTTATTGCACTCAAAGATACCACTCTGATCGAAATGACATTTTAAACTCGATGATTTGACCCGTATAGTGTCCCATTCCACGACCCAAAATACAATAATGAACGGGATACTTATACCTAATTAGAGAGGTAATGACGACTATTAAAACTTGACGATGTAAGGTAACGTCCCGAGCTGTTCTAGCTTTACACTCCGCGTCACCTGCCATTGTTTGCCAGTTAGAATAAACTTGGCGGCTCATTTCATTATTTTATTTGCTTAGAATATATTGATCCTAAACTTCAGTCAGACACTCCGTAACACAACTCTTTCCGCATTTTTTTTCTATTTGTTCAGCAAACGCTTAAACGATTTTCTCATTTAGCGTAATTGCTGTGCAATGTTGGTATGAAATATTTTCTCAAATGGCGTAATTGAATTGCTTAGTTACTGTATAATATTTTCTCAAATAGCGTAATTGAATTGCTTGGTTACTGTGTAATATTTTCTCAAATAGCGTAATTGTAGTGCCCAGTTATTATACAGTGTTTTCTCAACGGGGGAGTATTGTACAAAGTCATGAAAGAATTTCTTCATCACTTCCAGGAGCATGTGTTAAATTTTCCAAGCACTCGCGGAGCGCATTCGCAGCGATCGGAAGGACGACATAGAATGGAATATTGAATTCCGATGCCAATAGAAAAGATTACTTTGTATATCCATCCATTTCCATAATCGGATTTTGTCCTGGGATTTTTCCAGTATTTCATGCAACGCAACTAGAGTAAATTTTTTTTTTTCAAATGGTGTTAAAGCCTCCAGATTTCGAAGTGTTTTATGGCTCTAGAATCAACTCTGATCGAAGGCTTGCCGTTCACTGAAGCCTCTGAGCTTATGTAAAAATGAATCGTGATTTCAAGAGCGTATCACACTCGCCGGTCTTTTGTAGTTTTGTTGTTAATGATTCGTTGTAATTCAAATTTTGTGACTTAAAACTCATGGTAAATGGTTTGTGCTCTTCAACTGTCATTTATCAACTCGTTAGTATGTGTAATTTTCGATAGACAAAGTAAATATTTCGTTTATCAACATGTTAGCTCATTCCATGCAACAGTTGTACTGTCTCGTGTTAAAATTTTACCTACATTATTTTCTGCTCGAGTAACTTAATTCATTGAAAACTTCGTCAAATTTAAGCCCGAAACTTTTGTGTACGTAAATCTAATTATGATAGTGTACTGAATAACGGATTTGCCATCCTATTTAATTCAGAGATAGCAGCTCACGCATCGCCTAGTTCAAAGGAGAATGTTCCTCGTAGTTCCTCTCGTTATAATCCTCTTTTTCATGTTTTGGTGCTCAAACTAAGATGATATTCGACGCTGTACTAGTTTTACCATTCTATTCTCCAAAATTTGATTACATGTTTCTTGAGGTCTCCATTTAATTCAGTTTTGTTGCAAATTCCATTTCTTCCCATAAATCACTTGAAGGAAAAACATCCTCGAGCAATAGTGTGCTAAGAAGACGATTTTGGAGTTAGGTTGTAATTTTTGAGCAAGAAACATTCTTTAATGAGATAAGGACTCCCGTTTTAATTTGAACCCAAAAAAAAAATATTTTTTTTCAGGGTGTCACTCATAATTGCCTAGTGTGTCACAGCAACTCTCTTGACGCTAAATTCCGTTCACCAGTTGATTTCGTAAGCATTGAGTACGCGACAAGGCTAATTTGATTTATTACCTAATCTGGAAGTTGTGGCTATCATCCCGAAGGTGAGTAATGTTTGCAAGGTGACCCAGCAGAACTCGATCGTTTCCTGACCTGACTGCCTCCACGTAGGTGTTACGACGGACTTTTTGCTGGAGGTCCTTGACAGTCACATTCTCTGGTGCACGTGGTGTGCAGACGCAGCAGAGAAAGAGAGAGCAGCTTGTTGGGAAACGCTTATCGGCCCAAGGTCCGCCACAGCTACAGCCTATGCGGGCGCGTCGGTTTGGCGGTCACTTTCGCTGAGAAGCACTTCGGTTCCGCTCCTTGCAGAACGCTGTGTGTCCGACACAAACGCAAACTTGATTTCAGCTTAACACATTCGTCGTGTATGCGAGGCTGTTAATTAACGGTGGTTGGCTTGGTTGGGCTGTGAGTAGCAGAACAGGAAAATCGACTTTACTGCTCGAATGCATTTTTATTCTTCACAAGAAATATGAAAATGCAATTGTACGGTAACATTTCACCTCGAATGCTAACAGTTATTCATTAAAAAGGTCGCGGAACAGATTAAATGTCACTTATTTACATCAGAACGTGAATTAGAAATTTTCCGAATGGGACACATATGACTCGATACACGGCGAACGTGTTGAAGTAAAAAAGGGGGAAAAGAATGGAATGATGTGTGATGGAAACGAGAGCTGCTCATCTGACGGCCGAACTTTTATAATCGTTAGATAGGGAATTCTTAATGAATTTGTCATTGCTATGAAAAGTGAAAAATGTGTGCAAATTTTGAGCTTATAGTCAAAGCATTTTTTTCGAACTTCGGAAAATATTCACAATGCGCAATGAATAATGTGGTGAAAACATGTGCGTTTTAAAGAAAAAATAGAGCGTTGAACGTCTATGCCAATTTCAACAATTCTTCATGCGGGTAAAAATGAGGGGAAATGTAACACGTGGGAATCAGGGAGAAAAGTTCCCAAGGTGATCCAATTGTTCGAAGGTTTGATCGATTTAAGAAATTCCTGAACGAGGACGGCTTTTCACCCTCGAGTGCACCGTTAGAAATTTGATCGTGAGTGTGGCTAGTGTGAACTTCGTTTTCTCTTCATTGCTTCCTATGCGCTGGCCGACAAAAGAGTGATGATTCTCACTTTCGACAAACAATGAAGTTGCTGAACTCATTCCTGCAGCACCCGACACCTTCCTGGTCAGATTAATAACACGACGTTGCTGCCGCTCCTCCCACGTTCATCTTCCAAGTCAGACGCTCTTTCGCAAGAAAGTTCCCTTCTAGAGTTCCGAGATGTTCTTTCGCTTAGATTTCCCTAGAGATGTTAAGTTCTTTCCATCTCCTCCCTCCGATGACATACAAAATATCTCAAACAATTGTAGAGAGCTTCAATTTGTTCATCTTATTTTAGGTTCTCGCTCCGAAAGTGTAAAACGAATTGCTTTTCTCTCTTAAATTTGTGGGTGATGGTATTTTGAATTCACACTTCTTTGATACTTCGTTAAAGTTTGCTGTATATGTATGTACTTGAATATGCATAATATTAGTTAATGGGTTGCAGTATACTCGTAAGTAATGCACGACCAACTTGGCAGGTATAATAATACTCAACTATGTATAAGAGCGCAACGGTTCGCCATTTTTCTTTCATTGACCCTCAGGGGTGCACAACTAGAGTGTCTATAGGAATTGACACTTTTAGAGGCAAAATGTAAGGTCCTAAGCTGAGAGGTAGGTTGGCCTTCTTTTTTTGTTATTTAATGTGCTGGTTTTGTATTTATTAGTGTTTTTGTGTTTTTGTTTTGTTAGGGGCTATTTGTTTTCGGTTTGCTGCCGTTTTGCTTTTCAGCACCTGTGACTTTCTTCTTCAATTTTTATCTTGTTTCATGGCCTTCACAACTTACTGTTTCTATGCGAGGAGGATCCTTTAAGGAAGCACACCTTGTGCATAGATTCTACGTTCCCTTAACGCTATTCTAAATGAAACCCTCACCCTTCTTATCTTTGGAACGCTTTCGTTGCGATTAGTGGGGCTTGAACTTAACATCTAATCAATTCTAGTGCAATATTTTCTGTCATTAATGTTATTTATTTCAGAATTGTGATGTGCGACGAAAAGAACTTTTCGCTAGAAAAATATCCGTGCTAAATTGTATTGTGTTATGTTTTCCCATTTGAATTTTTTAACTTGTAGTGTTTCTAAGAATTGGTTTCTTCAAGTTAAACGTGTGTCGTAATACTCAAATCTCTTGCAATGTTTGAGACTCGTAGATATAAATACGTCACAATGTTCTAATTTAACAGATCATTGAAAAAGAAACCATGGGTGGATCGATAATTTTGCCTCTAGTGTAGATTGACCCCAGCACGACTGTGAAACACCAGGATCTTAAAATTGCTTGTATTGCAGTGCTTGTCAAATCACTGGAGCACGATAGAAAATAAGCAGTGCGAGTGAGATAATGATGGGCCTCCATGCATGAAAGCGTTAAACTTTTCATTCCACATTAGGAGAAAATAAGCATAAAAACTTACATCGCGCGGTGACTTTGAAGACTTCCTTGAAAAATGACCGAAGACGTAGCCCGCAGCGCGGCATTGAAAAGGAGAGCGGGAGAAACACAAATGCATGAGCCTGAAAGGCTACGACTCAAGTCATTACACAGAGGCCATTATGGTGACCGGAGTGCGACACACTTTACCAGCCAGCCGAGCTGCGGCCTGGCACTGGCAGGCCTCTCCAGCGAAGCGTGCGATCTTGCTGGCTCGGAGGCATCCCAGCCTGTGTTGTGTGGTGCTGGCGCTGAGGGGAGACGCGTCCAATATTGCCTCGTGAGCGTCTAAATGCCGCAGCCTGGCTGTTGTTATCCCTGCCTTCCAGTGAAATGAAGTGTGTTCTTTCAATTTGCAGTGCACTGAGATCAAATGCAGAAATGCCTAAGTTATGTGTGTATATAAACAAACATGTGCTTGTGGATGAGTGTTGTCGTCCGTGGAAGGGAGGCACTTTATTGGGAAATGAATCGTTGAAACTGTTTTGTCTTCGGAATTTAGTGTGACAGTAGTAACAGGTAGTGTGAATATGGTATTTGTAGTTTAGTGACAGATTCAGGTGAATTTAATGATGCCTTTTGTCTCTGCAATTTCTTGAAGTATTTATTTTCATGCAATGATTTAGCGTGTGAAGATTCCCAGCTGAATGAACGTCAAAAAAAGTTTAGTGCGCAATGTCATTCAGAGATGTTGCTTCTGCTCGTTACGCATGCTCGTATACAGGTTTCCCATATCATTGTGTAACAGCTGTTCTATTAATTTAAGCGTGCGTTTATCGAGTTCTTAAATTATTGAATTGCGATGATACACCTGTAGTTGTGTATTATTACGTGGCTTATAACAGCTATTTCACTTTCAGTGAAATTGTTGGAGCTAAACAAATCACAGTTTCTTAAATCATGTTTTTGTAATATTTCGTAAGTATTTCGAAAGTGTACGGTCCACTCTGTATTTACATATATAAGGCGTCCCAAAAACATGTACTCATCCTTTGACTGGTAAAACTGTGCAATATCTGTTCCAAGTGCAATTTAGTTTTCTCTTGTGACATTAAATTTTCTTGAATTAAAAGTGTTTTTTTTTTATTCAACCATACTTGTATCAATATCAATAAACACCTACGTCGAAACAAAATTTATGAGTACTGGGGCAGTCGAAGAGTGAGTACATTGTTTGAGACCCCTCGTATGCCACATTTCTTCCGCCGTCCACCGGGCATACATCACCAAAAGAACATGGGGAGTCATAGCGTGCTGCCCAGGCCTTACAATTCATTTTTGGGACACCTCGTGTGTCTCATTTTTTCCATCGTCCACCGGGCATACATCACCAAAACCACATGAGGAGTCTCTGCTTGCGCTACAGGCCTTACAATTCGGCAGTTCGATGAAGTTAAACTCGGCGGCTGCGATATTGGCGGCTCTCGATAGCCGCTTTTTGGCAACCAATGAAGACGCTGCGTTCCCTGACTAACTCGTATGCCGTTCGCAAGTGGACCGGACAATTTGAAAAGCTTCGAGTCCTTGCATTGGCAGAGCGTGTGTCCCCACCGCCGTTCTCCTTCCTCCTGAATTGGTTCCCTACAGATACAACGTTGGTTTTATGCAGGCTTGCTTATTTGCGTTTCCAGTGAAGCCTGCCGTCTCCCTTTGAAACGCTTGAAACGGAGTTGTAGTTCGGCCTTACTGAGTTGTTTTCAATTACCAAAACGCCATACTCGACATATGTTACTTGAGAACCAGTTGCACCATTTGGATATGACTGTTTTTTCGTGAAAATATTGAACCACGGCTGCCTTTATTTTGATGAAGAGAGGCTTTAAAAAAGGAGCATAATTTTTTTATTTTGTTTTTTTAACCTGAGTATCATTAGGATTGAATGATATGCCGATAAGGAGATACTTGAATGAAAAATTAAGACTTTATCTTGTCCTCGGCTAGTGCTTAATTTTTTTTATATACCCTGCAGTGTTTCACACGGCCACGCGTTGGAAACCAAACACTGTTCGTACAAATCAAGCAAAAGCTAAAATTTAATGTGAATCTATGTACGCTCCGTAAATTTCCTTGTCACCTATCATATTTATCAAAAAATAAATAGGTAATGCTATTTAAATAGCAAACGTGTGAAGTACTCTTCAGGAGGCATAAGCTAAACCTAAAAACTCGAGTCATTTTGTGCGTGTCTGCAGCCACGAAGATTTTCGCCCAATGGAAGCGGTCAAAGGCTCTTAGGTAATTTTCAACTGGGATGGCGGCGCCGAGAGCAGCGTTCAATCGGACGGAGTGCAGCCTCTGCTCCAGCTGTAATTAGTACCATGCTTGTCAGAGCGCTCAGTTCAAACTGGTTTTGTGTCCTGAGAATTTAGTGGGTTGTCTTTTTTGTGTCCTGAGAATTCGCGAGTTGTCTGTTTTGTGTTGAATGTATTTGGTGGGCTGCTTTTTGTGTTGGGAACATTTCTGAGCTGTTTTTTTGTGCTCGGAGCATATGAGACTGTCTTTTTGGTGTTGGGAGAATTCAGTGGGTTGTCTTTTTGGTGTTGTTAGCATTCGGTGAGCTTTTTTGATTAGTTTTCTGGAACATTCGGTGAGCTTTTTTGATTAGTTTTCTGGAACATTCGGCGGGCTTTTTTTTTGTGTTTGGAACATTTAGGAGCTGTCTTTTTGTATTAGAGCATTTAGTTCGTTGTGTTTCCCATTGGGAGCATTTGGTAAACTGTCTTTTCTTGTGATTGGAAACCGATTTCTTAAATTTTTATTCGCGTATTTGTTCAGTGAAGTTCCTATGCATGAATGTGTTTCCCAGTGGGGCTATGCGTGAACTCAGGCTTCCAGAACACCCCAAAGTGAATAATTGACCATATTCAAGGGAACCTGCCACGACGGCGGCATGCCGTGATAATTTCCTTGGAACTCCATTGTCTGGACTCGACAGCTCGAGTCTTGCGACAGTTTGAACTCCACGGTCTTGAGTTTGTCGAGTAGCGGAAGAGCGCTACTGGTAGCGGCTCACAACGCTCAAAGAGTGCCCGACAATTTGTTGTTGACGTTGCTTCTTAAGCGACGAAACTTCTGCTTTTGTCATTGTTAGCGCTGCGAAATGTTTGCCTTGATCACGCGCCCCGAGTCCATGACGGTGACGTAACTGCTGAATTGTGCGTCGGGTCTTGGTGAGGTTGTGATCTTTGGTCTTTATCAACCCTATTTCATTGTGAAATTCTGCGTTGTCTTGCATGAAGTTATCATGGTTAGCGTAACTTCCTTTTTTAGGCATGAAATGTATTTGAATGGCAAAGTTTGTCTTACATGAGGTTATCATTGATAGCAGGACTTCCTTTTTTTAGGTACGAAATGTATTTAATTAGCTAGGTGCTTTATGATGCAGATCGCTCTTTATCCTTAGCTCTTTCTTTTCCTCCATTACCTGAGTAAATGTTTATTGCGCTCTTTTGTTCTTGTAATTCTCGTGTAGAAGTGCATTGAATTGAAAATACAATAGATTTTGTGATGGTCTTTGTCTTCGGGTAAATAGATTCTTTTTCTTCTGTTGGAATAACAGACATTTGTTTTGCAGCTGCGATTTTAGTCATGTAAAGTGTTAATGTTTTATTGGTTAAACGTGAGATGCATTACTTCGCTGTACTCAGAGGAAGCGAAGGAATCATTTACTTTGCCGAGTCCCAGCGAAAACAATCACAACAATACTGTTCATCGCGCATTGATGTTGTTCTCATTCGTAGAAGATAATCATGCTGTAAACATTTCATTGGAAGCGTTTTCTGTTTAAAACGCTTCATTTTGTCTCGCTTTTGATGCTTGTTCCTTTCACTCAATCAAGTTCAAATTTGGGAACGTATTGTCAACCTTTCTGGCCGACCTTCGTTGACATAAAATCCTAAATGCAGGCCTCTCTGTCGGCGCTTTTAAGGTTTCTTCTTAGAAGCAATACGATTGCAGAAATTTTCCGCTCGAAATGATATGAGAAGGTTTATTCACTGAAATGCTCAACCGACTGGATTCGAATCTGAATTCAATGTCATTGTACTGCTGTAATTCATATCAAATTCTCAAGTCCTGTTAAGAAGATCTATGCAAGGCGTTTCCACTTAAACTGAAATCTATTGCAACGTCTATTTATTTCATTCTAAAATTGGTTTTTGTTTTGATTTTACGCAAACAATGTTACTGCTGTACTGGATGATGCAAAGGATGTTACCTTCAATTGATAGCTGAAGTCCAAGAAGGAATTGCTACTCCGCTTCTCAGGATCAGCAGATGCAAACGGTAAAGTGAAGTGTAAGCAACTCGTGCTCAGCTATCGCTTTCAACCTCTCGTGTTCTTAGATTCAAAAGGGAAAATATTTGTCCATATTCAATTTTAAAGGACTTATTTGTCTTAATCTGTTTAGCCACACTTTTAAGGCAGAAATAAAAATTTATGAAAATTCTCAGAAACATTTTCAACTCCTCTCAGCCAATTATACAGTTCAACTACTAAGCTTATGCGATACCGATTGAAATGAAATTTAAACAAACAAAAGACAAACCTCCCTCGGATTCGGAAGGAATTAACAACTTATGCTATCCTTCACGCTTTCTTGCGATGCTGTTCGCCGCTCTTTTCTTCCGCTAAAGTCGCGAGATAATTTTTTTTCTGGACGAGATTGTTATTCGTTTTTTAATCAAATTGGGTCAACTTGGATAATTTTAGACGGAAAAAGGACAACCTGACATCGTTGTCGCTCGAGTTACAACCCACGCTCGAGTCTGACGCTATAGTAGAAATGGTCCTAGTACCTTAACTCTAAATAAAGACACAATCTATTTATTGCTCGTTATTCCTGAAATTGATCTTCAAAAATCACTGTAATTTGAGTTAGATATTTAATTTCAGTTTAACCCGCCGCACTTTACGTGTTAAACACTACGTTGCTGCGTCAGAGGACAATTGCCCATAACATTCAGAACTTTCTATTATTTCGGAAACTGCATGCTTGTTCACTTGCACAATTTGAAAGGCTGGTTTTGTTTTGTATCTTGAATACGGTTGCCATTTTAGCTCTTTTGTCGAGCATCGTTGTAATCTTCGTGAAATCAATAGCGTTAAAAGCCACCGAGGTTTAGGTACAGCTTTACAGTACTTCTCCGCTTCCTGATACTACTGTAAGTTGGCGACTACTTCAGTCTTGTCGCACTGCTGTGCCAGTCGACGTCTCGTATCGCGCATGCCACGCGTGCTCGCCAAATTGCCCGATTTGGCCCGTTCTAAAAGCCTCATTTGTTGTCTTTCACGTCTCGAAGTCTGCTTGACTTCCAATGGCGCCATCTAAGCCCTATGCCTTCCATTCATCACGGTCTGTAATTTTCGGTCTGCCTTGCCATCTTCCTAGTACCGCGCACCAATTCCTTTCTTCTGCAGGTGTGCGTT
>JACJUY010000083.1:48319-67012 GCA_014220935.1 Platorchestia sp. MABIK
TCTCTCCCGGTCGTAATTAGTGCTCTATTCATCAAGCAGATCTGGGAGCGCACATGCTTTCGCATGCACACGCTGCCCTCGTTGAGTGTCGTGTGCCCGGTCCGTGGTAGCGCGCCCCATAACTGTTCCCATCGTTGCTATGGCGCCCTTAGTTCTGCCCAGTGTGCATTATTGCTTCTGTAATGAGAGCACAACTGCAGGAACGCGCGTTATTTGCCCCATGCAGCGCCCTGTGCCTGGGCTAATGCAAGGTGCGGACCCGCGCGTATTGTCTCGTAATCATAAATTGTCGCCGTGGCCAGTCGTGGCTTGTAGTGAGATCTCTACAGCTGTCTCTTTAAATGTAATTGCTCTTAAAGTGTTTGTTATGATGAGCAATGCTCTAATATCGGCTTCAACACTATTAACACGTGAGATTCGTTAATTTTAAAGCGTTTGTTGTGATGAGCAATTCTCTAATATCGGCTTCAGCACCATTAACACGTGATAATCTCACGTGTTAAAGTGTATTTGAAGTGTATGTTATGATGAGTTATGCAATAACATCGGCTTTAACTTCAGTAACACGTCAGATTTGTTAATTTCGTTCCAGCAATTTGTTCTTGTTGCTGTCTGTGATTTCATTAAGTCTCAGCCGTTTAATTTGCGTTCACTGGATGCATCATCAATTTACAAATAGCACAAACTGCTTCTATTTTCGGCGTGACTTTGTTCAATTTCGGATGGGTCTGTACGTTGGCATATCACCTCACTTTGGTTTCGTAGAGCACGGTTACCTTTTCAATTACAAAAACTTAAAAATATCACGAGCAAGAAGCCATCAAAAAATATGGATGAAAAACAACCATAATTTACTTTTGTGGTACAAATTCCTTTTTTCACTCGAATTCACGCAGCGTACGTGTACAGGTCGCCATGAAAAATTTGACGTTGTTTGCTTAGAACTTTGATGACCACATTGCGATGAGCGCGGCAAGTGGTCTCGAGGGCCTCGTGCGGCCAGCTACCACCATGGCCCGCTGCCTGCCTCCCCTTCCTCTGCCGCGAGCACAACTCAGCTTAGCGGTGCCTCGCCTCCTATCGCCGGAGCCTCCATGCGGCACTTCGGTGCGGCTTGGTTCCGCTGCCTCGCTGCCGTGTTGAACAGTTGAGCGTTGAACATATCATACAACATCCGTTCTATGTTGAACAGTTGAGATGAATGTATGTTGAACAGTTGAGATGAATGTGTGTTGAACAGTTGAGATGAATGTATGTTGAACAGTTAAGATGAATGTATGTTGAACAGTTGAGATGAATGGGTGTTGAACAGTTGAGATGAATGTATGTTGAACAGTTAAGATGAATGTATGTTGAACAGTTGAGATGAATGTGTGTTGAACAGTTGAGATGAATGTATGTTGAACAGTTGAGATGAATGTATGTTGAACAGTTGAGATGAATGTGTGTTGAACAGTTGAGATGAATGTATGTTGAACAGTTGAGATGAATGTATGTTGAACAGTTAAGATGAATGTGTGTTGAACAGTTGAGATGAATGTGTGTTGAACAGATGAACTACTTTCTGTGAGTGCGGCGGCTTTTTGCATGTATTCTAAAAACGGATGCTTCGTGTTTTGTATTTATAAAACGCTAGGTTCCAACTTTCATTAGCAATGAGCTTCATTTTACATTTTATTTCTCGGCTTTAATTACTGCTGTTGGAACTTCAGTTTTTTAGGTCATGAAAAAAGTCAGGACTTTTTGATTACGAATGCCTTCATCTGCGTGCGATGCGTGAACCTTTATTTGTGCTCTTTGACAATGTTTACATCTATAATACTTCTAGCGATACATAGTGAATCCAGTCGCATTGGTACTTTGTTTAAGTTTTTATTGATAGGGCTTCCAAGTTCAAAGTTTGGCGACTCTAAGATCAGGCCACCAAATCCGTCGTATGGTCAGATTAAAACGCAACCGAACTCAGACATTTGTCATTTCTGATCATGCATAACCTCAGAGCTGAGCTAGTTATGATGTCGCAGCTCTTCCCTTACTTTTGACAGGTTAACTGTACCTTTGTGAAAAAGAGCTGCGTCATTTATATTTTCTGTATTAGATTTTTTGAAATTTCTTTTGCGTCTACTTAATTTCGTTTGTTGCAGTGTTGCTTGGGGTCGGCATTCTAACCATCATGCTCTTATCTTCTGACTTATGGGTTTTTGGTACCCATAACATTGTTTCGCAGTTGTCATTTCTTTTTGGAGAATTGCACTTTCCTTCTGGGAATAGAAAAACTTCTTATCTCTACTTATGATTGAAGCTTAGTTATGTTTTAATTCCATTGCGAAATAACTGTGTTAACAGATTTCGTGTTTTTCAACTGAACAAAGTCCGCATTGTGAACTGAAACCAGGAAAAGCATGCGTACTTGGAACATCTATTCCTCCATAGAGGAAGTTGATTATCGTAGGGAAATAGATGACTCGGAATTCTCTATCTTAATCTATTTTAACACATTTTTTGCTAAAAAGCTTCCACCAGTTGTCACGGATTCATTCTGACATACATGCTCGATTCCCTCAGGCGGATGCAAGTATTGTATCTGTGGGAATTGACATTCCCAGGGGGAAGATGTGAGGTCCCCAGCCGAGAGTTATGTAGTCCCTTTTTCATTGAAACAGAATATATTTTTTACTTCGTTACGGATTACTTTTTTGGGTTAACTGTTGTCTTGTTTTTTTTTAGCTCCTCTGACTTTCTTGAACTTTTTTTCGGTTCGATAGCCTTCCTTCTTAGCTTACTGTTTCCTTTCACGGGGAATTTTGTGCGGAAGCACACCTTGTGTATAAATTTCGCGTTTTTACTAAATGGTGCCTTCATCCTTCCTGCCTTTGGGACACAGCTGTTGCGGTCAAAGAGGTTTAAACTAACTTATGTAATTTAATCCGACGTCGAGTTTATTTATAATGTAACATTGATATTATTTCCCGCTTCTTAAATGTTCAAAGTTTCCAAGGAAATGTGCAAATTAAACTATTTTTTGTGCTTTGTGCAAAGATCAAGTTCCGCGAAATTGAAGTGAATGAGAAACTTCGGAAAAGTGAGTGCTTTAATTAATGTTCGACACAATTAGACAACGTTATGACCGCATCTTCGGGGAGTCTACCATGGCAACTGCTGGTCATTATTAAAGGACTAGTGTACACAGCCCGTCAAAAATGACGGGATTCGACATTTTACATATATTTATAAATCCTTCTGATGTGGATGACAAACAATCCCAGTATATCCATCCTGATAGCACCCGCTATTAAAATATTCTTCTACTTCTGCGCTGGTGAAACTCGTATCACAAATACGGTCATTAAGCATCCATCAAATCAAATCAAAGAAACTGTTTCTGAAGAAGCGGACACCAAACAAATAAACAAAAAACGAGGGTGTTATTAGGTGAGAAGATGCATCGGAGCACGTGTTGCGGCGAGCACAAGAAGTTGGCTGGAGAAGAGGGACGATATGTTGATGGTGTTTATCTTCGTCCGTATTCTTGAGGAAATAACTGTTCCTTTTCGATGGGACTTCTCGTTGTCTCTGGAGGCGGTGCAGAATCACTTACTTTCTGTGGATTTTGCTGCAATTTCATTTTGCTACAAAGTAGGCCTTGACATTTCTTTTTTCCCCATTGTCTTCCTCTTTAGTGGGAGTGGCTGGTGAATCGACCTTTGTGAGAGTGTTTTCATTGTTTGTTTCCTATCATTGCGCTACGTTATCGCGGCTCCGAGACGCTTGTTCGATTTTATCGGTTGTCGTTGGCGAAAAGTTACCTCAGTACTTCTATGGCAAATCTTGAATTCAAACACAAGTGTGAAAACTCTCACTCTATCTCTTGAGCTTCAGATAGGTGAAATTTTGAGTTCTTATTCGTGGACAGACAATGAGCGGAATGACATCGGGCAATTTTTTCCGGAGCTCACGAACTTGTTATGAAAAAGTAAAATTTGGTGAAACTCATAAAATTTATGTACGCACACTATTTTAAAGATGATATACTTCCAAAATCCCTGAGTATAAAATACTCGTAAATCACCAGATTAGTGTTGTTGGAAATTGTTTCACTCTACATAATCTTTTCTTTCACCTGACGCTTGGCGGTTTTCCGTGTCTGTTTTGTTTGTTCTACACGACTTGTTTCATTGCACGAGTTATGCAGCTTTTGCCCCCCCAGCAACCAGACTCCCAAAGTAAAACAGCCCAGTTTCATGGCTGCAACTCCAGCGAATGTCTATCATTAGCTACTTCTTGCCATGCAGTTTACATAAAAGGCTATTTCCAGTAATTAAATTATATTCAAGGTGTCATAAAACCGCTCTAAAATTTACGGAAACTACTTCTTCATTTAAGTGCTTTGAAATTTGTTTCAAATAAAACGGTACGCGTTGCCTTAAAAATAAATTTGCATTCAGCCTCGACATTGGAAGCTCCTATTTGTAACAACGTATATCTAAATCTATTCTCGGAAATTAAACTGCAGTTAGGTTGTAATGAAATATTGTGAGCCATCTAAATTGACGAAAAACTTATTATTCATGGAAGCTAGTCTGTTCCAAACAAACAGGGCCACGTTACCTTTGTGAAGAATTTGCATTCGGTGATAACATAGCCGGCGTAATGAGGGTTGGCTTTGGAGCTTCTGTAGTCTGACAAAGGAGAAATCCTACAGCCTTTGCAGAAGAAAGACTACAGTTCTTGAGAGGGTGAGAGTTGGGCTGCGGGTGCTACACACGGCCCTTACAACGGCCCCTCCCTTCCATTTGTCTTCATAAGGCTGCCTTACGCTCATTTCCGTCCCCTTACTTACACAGGTACTTAGCTCGCAGATAAAGCTCGCCAGAAAATTTCATCCTGTTTAATGACTTTTCATTTTGGTTTACTGGTACCGCTGTTGTAGCTGCTCAAATCGATTAGATATATTCCAAAATGCTTCTTTAATTAATTCCTCTTTGCAACTTCTTAGCTCAGTTCAAAATCGGCGAAACTTATAACTGGAAATAAAACTCGACCTTTTTTAATTGGGTGACCGTGGCTTCTCGCAACATTCAAGGCATCCTCGAACTCAATGACGTCTTCTTGAAATGAAATTGGAGACTTGCAAATTTTAACGCACTTGTGGCGTTATTAAGAAGCCTCGTCCCATCCAGAGAATAAATGAGTTTTGGTTGATCATTGAGCCCCGAAATCTCTGGTAAAAGTAAAATTACGACTTAGCTGAACATTAAGTCACGATTTCACAGGTAAAAATAGAATTAGGACTCGCTGTAACTTTCCCGAACAGTTCCTGTAATTCATTCCATAAATGAGTTTCGTGCGTGAATAGCTTATCCTCGTAGTGACGTGGTTCCAGCCCCTGGTTGACTGAGCCTGTTTTCAAGACTTTCCCAAAGTTAAATCTAATTATCCAACAAATCTCCCATAGCATTTGCAGAGGCGTCGCCTTGCGCCAAACTTCTGCAATATCATCAATTATGGCAGGAATATCGGCTGTGCAGAACCATATTCCAGCGTCCTGACCTTTTCTCCGAATTGTTGCTCCATTTCCCCATTGAAATGAGAATGAAGTACCTTATTTGAGTACGGGTTTCTATATAGTTGTTTACCGGAGTTTTTCTGCATTCTCACTGCCTTAAATGCTATTTCTTGCAAGATCCTTTTTAAAATTTTCTAATTGATTCTTTTTTTTTTTTGTTGTTAAATGTCTCACTAATGATGACTCACTTATAACCAAAAAGGAAATTTTTGGCCGTTCAAGGTACACATAAAATACTTGGAATGCTTTATTTTGCGCTGCCTGTCACGTACTGCAAGAGGTGCACAGAGCTAGATTCTCTAATAGTGTATCTTAAAATTCAAACGCAAAGGCCGCAACCCTTATTAAAACTCGGAAATCTTATTCCGTGGAAATTTGTGATCTTTTCATGTTTCGCTTACTTTTCGCTGCAGCTACTCACAGTTACCTAGAGTGTCATTTACGCAAATGTTCTGCCGCGCGATTGTTTGGTCCTGATCACGTCTTCCCTTGCTATTTTTCTGGCGCGATAGGATTTTTAAAGTGCCATTCCAGGCTTTCAATTCGACAAAAATGCTTCCGTACAGCAAAGCGTGCGTGCCTTCCGTGGCTTTGCGATCTTGATGAGTGATAAGAAGCTCTCCTCCTCATGCCCGAGCTCCTCACAAGTTGTTGGACCAATGAAAACTTCTTGACAGAATCATTAAAATCGCATCTCGCTTCCGAGATTTCCATTTAAACTGGACCGCTTCATTTGTCTGTAGTTTAGTCAAGTGTAGGAAGAAGGCTTGATTTCTCCCTGCCTCCGAAGTCCGCTCCTCGTTTAATTAATTGCTCGATGACTCCGGTTCATAAAGCTTAAGTGATTCCCACTTTGAAACGCCACTCTTTGAGTTAGCGGTCGAGAACTCGGTCTCACGACATGGAAGCTTTCGTAATTTCGTCATACACTCTTCATTTAGTAATTGCGGCGTGTATTGCGCTGGAGAAGTTGCCTGCTCTTATTTTCGCCTACAGACGACAAATCATTTTCGCCTACAGACGACCAATCATTTTCGCCTACAGACGACCAATCATTTTCGCCTACAGACGACCAATCATTTTCGCCTACAGACGACCAATCATTTTCGCCTACAGACGACCAATCATTTTCGCCTACAGGCGACCAATCATTTTCGCCTACAAAATAATTGGGAGTATGAGAATATGTGCCTGTCATTCCAGCCACGGAATTTTTCATTTGTTTTATTTTTAGTTTATCGTCCGCTCATGATCATAGCTGCATCTGTTAAAACGCACATATATAGCTTCAATATTACTGGCTGATCATTTCATACTCGATTCCCTGATGAGGTAAATACGTAATGAATTTTCCCTTGCTGCTATTAAGGTTTTCCCATTTTCATAGTTTTGGGGTTTTATTTTACTTCTTCGTGTGGGGATTAAATTGCGTACAAGGTAATTAATAGCGCAATAAATTGGTGTCGCTGGACACAGGAGCGGATGAACTTGCGGCAATTGATGATGTACTCCAAAATGAAGTGGAAATGTTGAGGTAAAAAATTTTGCTCGTCTTTGACACCTTGCCTCAACAATGGTAAATGTCTTAATTTAACAAAAACAATCTTGGGATTGATTTTATCAAGCATCAACTGTCCTAATTATGAATGGTTCTGATCTTTTATCCATTTGAGCGTCGATTCAGTGTTTCCTCCAACACGCAGCGGTGCCGCAGCCTTGCAAGGCCGCTTGTTGCTACCGAGATGGTCTCGTAGCCTCTGAGGTAGAAGTGCTTGCTCCTTCATTCAGGTCTCCCAGAGACATGTGGCGTGCTTGAACTTACCTTGAGAGCCATCTATTCGCGTTGAGGTCAAGAGACCAATTATACGAGGCCACTCCTAGGGCAATTACCGGACGTACAGTACATTAGGATTATTTTATTAGTAAGTACCGGTGTGAGTTCTCAACAATCCTACGCAATAGGGACTGGCGCTCCCAAGTGGGATACTGTTGAGTATATCAGCTCACTTTACGTTTTTCAGTTTACATGCGTTCTCGCTATCTCTTCTCTGACTGCTCTTTTTTTCCTTCTAGAATTGCTGTAACGATGTGCAGGATGTCTTTTGTGGGAACACACCTTGTACATAGTTTCTCTGTTTTCTACTGTTCATACCAAATGGTCCTTTTTCTTCGCTCTCCTGTGAGCGCCTTTATTAAGGCTAGGGAGTCTCGAAATAATTAGTATAATAATATGAATGATAATAATGATGTGATTTTCTCACACCGTGCTACCCGATTTCGAGTTTTCCCAAGTCCCTTACAAAAAAATGATTTGTACTCTTTCAACATTTCCAAAGACTTGCTGAAATTTTTGCCCCTGAATTTCGTTGCCAAAATTTTCAACTGGCTCTAGATAGCGAACTCTGCAGAATGCGATTCTATGTTCTCAGTGTGCGTCCATCAAAAAGGGTATCACGTAAGCAGATGACCTAGGGACTGAAGCTGATTGGAAGTGAAGAGGGGCGGCAGGCTCACCAACGCTCACAGCAGCAGTAGTTGTCCGTGGATTTAATCATTAGACTTTACTTGTTTTTTTCCACTTTTCTCTGTTCATGACAATGATCGATAAATTTGCCCCTTAATATGAAGGTTTTAGTTCTTTTTGCGCCTTTGAATACGCTTACTGGCATTAGGTTAGTGTCTTTGCTCTTTATTTCTTCACTATGAGAATTATGCTTTTATCGCCAGTTGCGGCGAGTTTAAGAAGCTAGACATTGGAATTTAGCACAAGCAGAGTTGCTGTCGATGAATCTTGTAATCATTGATAGAGTGACTGCAAATTGAGTACAGTTTAAACTCTCGATCATTTACAGAATGAAAATTCAACCGATGATGAGGATTTAAGTTCAATCTGATTGCTCATTTAAACATTATATTAAAAAAAAATACAGTGGAGAATTAGAATTAGCGGTGCGTATGGTCGAAATTCGATGTTTTCTACAGTGAGAAATTGAGTTTAAAAGTATGGGAACCATGCGTTGTTACGCAGCTTGAAATGCCTTTATCGAATGGTAACGAATGGACGAAAAAGTCCAGAGAGACTGGGTAATGGTCTGTGAGGTTTAGTCTGGGACGAGAAGCGTTGAGAGGGAAATTTTGAAGCCTTGTGCTGGTCTTGCAAGGCGCTACCAACAGATGCTGGGAAATTTTGAAGCCTTGTGCTGGTCTAGCAAGGCGCTACCAACAGATGCTGGGAAATTTTGAAGCCTTGTGCTGGTCTAGCAAGGCGCTGCCAACAGATGCAGGGAAATTTTGAAGCCTTGTGCTGGTCTAGCAAGGCGCTACCAACAGATGCAGGGAAATTTTGAAGCCTTGTGCTGGTCTTGCGAGGCGCTACCAACAGATGCTTGAAGTTCAAAGCCAGGCGAGGCTGCTGGTGGCCGCATATCGATGAGGTGTTTGCGCGGTTTGATAGATTACTGCCCTTTGGGACCGCGGTTTGATTCTTCTCGCTTCTATAGCTTCTCATTTCGGATTACTTTCCCTCAATGGGAACGGAAATTTATGTGTTTGGAAATTTTCTTTCTTCGGGAGTGAGTACTTGCGTTCTCTCGATTCTAATGCCAATGTGGGAAAATTTTGAACAGGAATGCGAGAGGTAAATTTGCAAATACAAGCAAATGCGCAAACGCGCACGACTTGTATAAGGACCTTTATAACATCAATTCGCATCAAATTTCGACGCTTTTGTTCCGTAATTAAAAAGCCTTGTGCATTGCAAAGGAGAAATGAGTTTTTGGCTCTACAATGAACTACGCTTTTACACGTCTGAAGATTTTTCAATGCAGTGCCTGTGTATGATGAAAATCACTTTTTCAATATTAAAGAAGCATGCATTCATTTGTGCGTCGAATACCTACTTATTCATTTCTTTGTAAAAGGAATTGAATATTAAGTCAATATTCTTGCCGTTAATACCATGACTAATTTACTGACTACGAGCTCAATGATCGAGTCACCTACCTTTTGGAACTATGCGACACTTTCGCTCGAGTAAGAGCAATTCAGTCAGGATTGGATGGGCGTTCGTTTCTGATCTAATTTTCGTTTCTATGTTCTGTATTTTCACAATTTGTCGATCCATTCGAGAATCTAAGGGCACTGGGAATCCGTACTCCCTTTTTCCGGCATGTCAATAGCGTGCTCGCAGTTCTGCTTAGATGTGTACTGTTATGTTCTTCGTGCGTGTGTGATTCGAAGATATCATTTTATATTACAGCAAACTCAAATTTCTCCGTCCAGCTACCATCTTAATGATTTTCCTCGTTGTTAGAATTTAGATCGCATTTATAAGTCATTTTCCGATGACGTCTTTTTCTGGTATTTTCTGATGTTCGATAATTGCAAAGGATTAAATAAACAGGCTTCTAAATTTGTTATTTAATATAGAAATGATGAATTGAAAATTAACGATGACTTCTGGTTCAAATAGTTAACACAATCGATGGACAGGAATTTATCTATAAAAAGCACATATCGAGGTGAGGCCTCGTTAATGAATCAGTTAGCAAAACACATATTATCTAATACATGATGTGAATTTACGCGTACATCCTAGATACTGAATAATGCTCCGTACACTGTGAGCAAATGCAGATTCCTACGCGTAAGATAACAAGATGAATGGTAATTGTGAATACACGAAAGATTGTTACTCATCTGATTGCCAGTGCCGTCGCTTGCCCGTAGGCAGCGAGGCCGTAACACGTCCTACACTTAGAGTCTCGGTGGAGCTAATGCCAAGCCCTCTCGCTGTCTCGCAGACCGGCAGCCTCAGGCGACGCTGTTACGACCTCGAACATACACGTTTCCCGCTTACAATGTTTTACGTTAATAATTTACCGGAAATAGCAAGTGTCGTCAGATAATTAGATTAGATTACGTTCACATATTAATTAACAAGTAATTTACATAGAACAAATAAGACATTTAGTGTCTACAAATAGAGTTAACTTTCATGAAGAGAGATGGAAGTGTCTAGCACTACAGCTTTCTCAAGACGCTAAGACGCTGGTGGGTGCGGCACGGTACTCCGAGAGTGGGATGTCATGGGGGTTAGCTTTCAAACGACGCTTCTCGACGTACTGAAGAAACCGTTGGCTGGAATATTCGTAGACGATGTTCGTAGAGCCGAGCATATGCGGTTCGTATCGACGAGAATATATTTTTGATGGCGGATCTTTTGCGAAGGTGATCGTTGGCCAAACGAACCCTTCTTCGTAACGTTTATTTAAACACGACGTAGGGTATCTGAAGCGTAAACCATTACAAATCACACCCATGCTGGTCTCATTGGAGGAATATGTGAGGTTCCGAACTAAATGTTATTTAGGCCTTCCTTTTTTGAAATAAAAGAAATTTTTAAATTTTGGTGCTGATCATCTTTTTGTCGGTTTCATGCTGTCCTGTTTTGCAGCACCCACAACTTTCTTCTTTCACTTTTACCTAGTTTAATGAACTTCTTTCTCAACTTTCTGTTTCTATGCACCTTGTGCACAGATTCCACGTTCCCTCAAGCTCATATCAAGTGATGTCTTCCTCCTTCCACTCTTTAGAACGCCTTTGTTTTGGTTAAGGAGGCTTAAACTAAAATCTAATTTAATCCACCCACGTAGGAAGTAGATCGGGCGTGAAAAATTGAGCTTTAGTTGCATCAATTTTACGAGTAAAATATCAGTGCTGCTAAGGTAACTCGAAGGTAAATTCGTGAAAGTTGTGAAATAAGATTTGTAATGCGTATTATATGAGCCTAAGTCAAATTTTACATCATGAGCAGATCACCGCAGCGTCAGTAACGCATGTTAAGCCTTGGGCTCAAAGGATGAGAACTTGCTTAATATTGCGGCCGAAGCCTTGCACAGCGCAGAGAAAACTAACTACGAATAAAATACATTCTTGCTACACAGATCAAGAGACTTTGTCACATTGAAAAATGTATTGATTATAATGTATTAGGTTCAGTCCTACATTTTTAGCGTCCACATGCCACTGCTCCAGTACGTCTGTTTCATTATTTCTCAATTTCGTGTAACTTCTCTTGCTGCATATCTTGACACGTCAAATTAGACTGAATTTTGATGATAAATTTTGGAAATAACAAACATTAAATTGATCGTGCCTTCATATAGTTTTCATTAAGCAGTTATCGAAGCTGAGTTAGTGCCTGCTGGTCGGTCAGCAGCATTATGAAAATCTCCTCAGCGACTACCGGTGGGTCACGTCGCACTTGAAATGTTAACGGGAAAAGAAATTATAACGTCTTCGTTTTTATGCGCTGTGCGAAAGCGAGTGAAATCAACCCAGGAGGATTGCATGAGTTTGTATCTCGGTGACTGGCGCATCGATCTCGCGTACTCAGTAGCTGACAGATTTGCCTGTGCAGTTTGAGCTGCTCCCGAATATCCCACAAGCCGCGCTTTTCCTTACCGTGTGTGTTGAGCACAAAAGTTTGGGTTTCCTAAGTAAATAATCGTCAGGTTTGCGCTTATACCATATCCAAAAATTAGCATTTTGAGGCATGACGTCATCACAAAACTCTGGGCTTCTTTTTAGAATATTGGCATTATGAGGCAGTACGTCATCATGCTTGGTATCACGAAACTCTTGTGTTAATAACTGCTAAAAGGCCTGGGCCAGTGCATGAATACAGTCTCGTATCTTCCTATCTTCCGACGTCGCTTCTTCAGAGCTCTTAACCATCCCAGCGAGATAGCAGCCTCCGTCTTCCTCAGCATGCCTTCTGGCTGTGACATGTTGCAGGTTTTTCCTAGCAACCAAGTGCTGTAAGAAATTTCTGTGGCCTTGATACCACTTTATCACTTGTTTTTTCCTTAAACTGTTCTTAATTCTCGCGTGTTGTATCTTTTCCTTGTGTCTTTTTTGAAATGATCACTCCGTCGCTTGTGACACCTGTGTCGGCAACGCCAAACGAGACAACACCGTTACATTCTTTTTTGTATTATTTTTTAAACTTGAACTAACCTTGAAAAACTTTTAAGTATGGAGAAACAGTACAAATTTTTTCACAAGTGCTTTCCCAGTACATGAATTTATTTTGCGCTCGTGAATTTTATGCAAACTCTGCGTCAGGTCAGCTGATCTTTATTTAAAATAGCAACTCTGAACAAACACTCGTACACAAATTTCTCGTTAGCGAGCTCCTCATTTTCTCTAAAGGAAGCCCTGCCCGCATCAGTCTCGGCGACGGCTTCAAAAAGTCGATATGATAGCTAGACTGCATTGGATTTCAGACTGACGGTGTTTTTTCATGTTTTTCAAGCTTATATTGTGCTTTATTTTCGGATTTGAGGTGAGGTGGAATAGATGCTGTTATTTTGTGACTGACTCGAACCTGCTCCATTGTATTTGACTTATTTTTAACCAAGTTCATGTTGCCCTGACGGATGCTCTAGATTAAAGTCAACACCGCATGTACTTCGTGTTGGAGTGCGTGTTTTAATATATCTCAATGTGACACGTATTTCTTAATGCGATCCTAATTCATAGAGAACGCTCGGCACTTCAGCTGTGCGTTGATGTCTTTAGATTCATCGCAGTCGTTGCAGAGTCACGTTACTATTAGAATGAAATACCCCTCAGGGGCATTCGATAGGCAATGGGCTTGAGCTAGCAAGGATTGTGTATCCTGCGCTGTGGGGACTGGAACACATGGGGGGGACACTGCTAGGAAACCTCAGCCGTTGACAGCCTTGGGGACATCCTCTTGGTGACTACTTTACTTCTTCCTATTTTCATGGTTCTGTCCCTAGCTTTTTTTGTTTTTTTGTCCTATTCCTTTCTAACTTCCCTCTTCTATGCGCTAGGTATTTTGTGAGGGAACACACCTTGTGCAAAGATTCCATGTTTTCTACAGTCTATTTAATTATCCCTTCTATTTGCTCTCTTGCGATCGCCGTCGTTGTGGCTAAGGAGTCTTGAACTGTTATTGTAATGAGTACAATAACAATGGTAGTAAACAATAGTCATTTAATTACACGAATAAGAATTGTTCAATGATGGAAGTTGCTTTTTTTAAAACGTTTCGACTCCATCAATACATGATGTGTGCGTTCCTAAGGAATTGTAATGGAGCTTGTTCTTGCTCCAAGACCTTTTTCTATGAAGTATGAGATTAAATTTCTCAGAATTTCTCTCGCCTTCAATGATTCATCACTTCTCTGTAACTAGCGTTTCACTACATTCAGTGCGTCTGTACAACCAGACTGGAGTGTAATATCCAGGGCCTCCAAATGCTTGCCCTGAAGAGGTTCCACAACAAAAGCTCATGCAATCGCTGGTAAAACGCTGGCGTGCAAGTGTGGCCAGGATGCCCTTTTTGGGAGCCGCGACTGTCCACCGCAGTGTACGTTTATCCTGCGCCGCTACGTCGGACGGGCTCACGGAGCTTCGACTGAGCAGCTTTTGAAAGTTTAACTGAGTGAAATAGAAACGAATCAGCGTAAATCATGACGCTTTTCCAATGTGCAGGCTTAGTCGGGTTTTGACAAGTTCAGGTTGATAGTGATATGTTGCTAAGCAACTTCTAAGGTTTAAATAAGTACATGAAAACGAATCACCGTAAATCACGACTTTTATACAAAAAACAGGCTTGGTCGTGTTCTGACACTGAAAGTGATGTGTAGCAAAACAGCTCAAAAAGTTAAACTAAGTTAATGAAAACGAATAAGCGTAAATCATGACTTTTGTCCAATATTTGATCGTGTTCTGACAATTTCAGGTTGAAAGTGATATGTAGTTGCTGCACACTTCTTCCAAAACATCATAGATGGGCTTGCACCAAAGTGTTGAAAAATGTATAAAAAGTAATTCTCTCCTGCCATCATGTGCTTCATAATCTACTTCTCTCTTTGCATTTCAAGTGCGTCTCAATTTTTCGAAGAAACGTTAATTTCTTCATTCAAGTCAATGTACTTCAGAGTTTTCCCTAGTCCTCAAACGCTTGTGTATTACTATATGTTTCCTTAATTAGATAGGAGCAGAGGTGCAAACTCCCTTTATAAATAAGAGAACGAGTTAGACTCGACTCAGGCTACATAGATTCCATGACAAGTACGCGAGGCAGAGCACCAGGAGAGTGCCACATTCTGTTACCACTGCAAAGGCTCACGCGACGGGGCGAATTATCTTGCTAACGAACACGACGTGAACTCCATATTTGGTGTCTGCGTCTCTGTTTGCTGTTGCACAGGCCTGTTTACTGCCTTCCTTTTGTTTACAGGCGTGTTCATGAAGGTGCGCCTGCTCCATTAGAGTCTCGTTTTGTTCTTTCTACTTTTCTCGCCGATTTGTTTCGCGATTATTGATTGTTAGTGATGATGCTAAGTTTGAATCGCAGATCAAATTGGTAGAACATTTTTTTTAGTTTTTATGCCAAGACTCGATTCGCTTGACTATTGAATTGTTTGATCATTTTCCCACCGTTTTTATGAGCTATTCTTCTGCGTGAAGTCTATTTTTATGGCTCGGTTGTACGTCAAAATTATTCACTTTGTTACTAGGTTACCCTCAAATGAGCCTATTTTCGTCGGGTTACGTCCCCGAAGATTTTCCTCCAACAAATCTTACAGTAGACTCTGTAGTCTTTGGGAATAGCAGAGACTTCTGAAGTGCACTTGGAGCAGCATGCCGATTATATCTGTCTTCGTCAGCACGACTTGAAAAACTCGGCTTTCCTCGAAAGTGTTCAAGCTGAAATTTCTGCGCCAGAATCAGCAACGGTTGTGGCAGGTGTCTAAAGCTGATCCTTATCTGTTAATTCTTTCTTTTCTTCCTCTTCCGAGAGCTCGCCATCTTCTAGCAACCTCCCCACTATCGCGTCGACACAAATTTCATCATTTCCGTCTTGGTGAGAAAATTCCCCGCCATTTTTGAACGTTTGCAACTACGTTCGCATTGAGTAAACTGAATTTTTCATCAATGGTACACTTGCGCAAGCACATAGAGTGGTTATACCTTACACCCGTTTCTGTTTTGGGTGCACACATGGTATGAAGTGAGTGGGTATTAACGAGTATTACATGTGAGTCGCTTTACACAACTTTTATCATGGCAACACTCGACTTGTCAAACACTGGCAGCCCGTATCCCGCTCCTGTGTCATTGACACGCAAGTGATAGAATGCGTAATTCAGGAGCCGGAAATTTCCTTGTTTGTGGTTGGGCGCAACCCTGCGTTATGTGATATCAGATCGAAGAACTTAAAATAGTAGCGAGCGAAAGGAGAGATCTTGTTATAATTAACCTGGTATAATTTGCTGTAATTTGTTTGAGTCACCCTGTTCCTTATTTACATGTTTTACATTCACATGTGATAATTAACAATCCTTTTTTTGTGTTTTTGTTTGATTGGTTGTGTTGATAGTCGACGGAGGAATTTTTTACATGTGCTTGAATGATATAATTTTTTATCAAATTGATGATTATCAGACGGGGTAACGGTGGTGTGATTAAGTTTAGTATTGACGGTTAAAATTTTAATTACAATCATCGCTGTTTTTCGTTTGAAAAAAGTTTACCCTTTGAGTATTCCCATTCCTGAAAGATTTTCAATTAATATATTTAAAAAAAATTGATAAATTGAAGACTACGAAGCGATATTACGAAGCCCTTAAATTTCATTTTTCATAAAACGCAATTTTTACCGCATGAAATCTTTTCTCACACTTATTCATTTTCACCCAAAACGAAAACTGGCGATGCCTTTTTGGCCTTACGTTCAGTAGACTAATTAGAATGTGCACCTGCTCGTAAATTCCCGTTTCCGGTAATTTGGATACCATGAGGACTTCATAGAGCAGAGCAGTTGGAGCTGTAGCTAGCGCGGCGCTGAGCGATGCTTCGCGTTTTGTGGCCAATTTATTCACGATAGAATTGGGCCTCGCACTTGATTATGCTGAGCTGCTTTAGCAAGTAAAATACCCGAGCCCTGTATTGCTCGGGATGGTTTCTTCTTGTGCTATGTTATGGTCATTTCCATGATGCGCATGGTATACAGCATAATTTGATTGGAGTTCTCTTCTAATTGACCGGTGAGGGACGCAATACTGAGCTTTTGAACCTTTCCAACCGTACACTAGCTTCACGAAAGGACGCTCCGTACGTGGCTTTCTCGCTGAACGTTTCGTAAATTCCAGAATTTGGTTAGGGTGCTTTTTCCATTGGATTTGTGAGCATTAAATTTAATAAATGCTGTGTGGGTCGTGCAGTCCTGACCGGCGAAGTAAGGTGACCGGAAATAAGAGCTGCGGCGTTACGATCCTATTACATCTCCATTTTTCTGCGAGGTCAGTTTCCAAAACGCCCGCATGATTATTTTATGGCATGCTCCCCGTTCCCATGGCCATTTTGGGTAGCAGGTGTATAGTTTGTTCGTGCCTGTCTCTGGTGTATTAATGTGGAATATATTGCATCGTGGTATGAGTCCTTTACTTTGATTTTCCCAGCGTGGTTTTCTTGAGTTTACAGTGGCTGATATTCCTCAGGAGTTGTAGCTGAAGTGTGCAGCACTCGAGCAGCTTTGTATTCCTTTCTCTTGGCTCACATCCATTTGCTTTCCTTCCGCTAACTCCATGCTAATGCATTCCTTCGCCCGCCGCTAATATACTCTTCCAGAGGCAACCCTTCTCACTCCAGGTGCGTTTCCTTTAGGGCTTCTGGAAGGTTTACCTGCTGTCATGGATATCTGAAAGTGAGAAAGTGTCCAGTGAGAGCTCATTCATAAAGGCTCTGATGCCGGACGCCCCAATGCATGCTCAAGGAAGATGGTCTAGTGAAATGGTCCCAAGTTTGGTGTATTTATTTTTTTATTGGGGCTCTCTGTTTTCATAACGAAACATGAATTAACTATTGTTGTGGTTGCTTCCCTTCTTGTTCTGCTGGACGTCTTCGAATTCGATTAAATTAAATTTGTCCAAAATTTAATGCTACGATTGGAGGTAGAAATTTATCGAAAATTATAAACATGTATTTATCATATTCTCTGTTAATGTTAAATGAACAAATTCTCTCAGCTTAACAGTCGGGTGAAAACATCCAGTTTTTACATCCATCCCGTCCTTAGACGAGGACCATTAGTTCAGTAGAATTCCTAAGCTTCGCTCTGGTAACGGGCGAGTATCTTTTTATATCGTTGATGCTTTAATTAACCCGTTGACTGCGATACGACCAACCGGTGCGTCGGGCTTAGGTTTTTACAGCTACGAAACGACCCATCAATTGGTCGTTTATATAATTTTCTAACAATCTTTTAAAATTAATGGTATTCAACATACCCAGTTAATGTTTGCTATTTATTGAACTTTTCACAACTTTTGATTTTAAATTTGAGTTGATCATTGAACTTCACTTCAACCCATCGCAGTCAATGTGTTAAGGGATGAGGGCAAATACAGATGAGGAATGAATTCAATTCGTAATCATGCTTTTGGGTCAGCGTGGCACATTTAACGCTTTTACAGCAACGTGCGCCACCGGTGGCCACGGAGAGGACTTTCACAATGCTGCTGACCAACAATTAGTCTCAAACTCAATTTTCATAAAAATTTAAGTAAAGCTAAATGAAGGCACGATCCAGTAAATGTTTGCTATTTTCATAATTGCTTACTACAATTGACTTTAAATTTGAACTGAATGTAGAACTTGAATTTCATCAATTTCGGTCGAAGTATTAAATCCTGATCATAACTGTGTGAATTCCAAATTATACTTTTGGGTAAGCATGCACATCAAATTCACTCACTCTCACTTTAGTGAATACTACAAGAAGTATGCTGAAACGACCCTTAAATCTTTGCAAATAAAAGGGCTTTCGCGCTTGTGGATTTGCTTCATCAACTTATTTCACCTTATATGCACGATTTAAATCAGAGGTTGACAAGTTTTCCCAATTCAATTTGACTTGAATGAATGGGAAGAAGCGTGGGGGACAATTTTGCGATAGTGAAATACGTTTTTCATGGGACCCGCAAACAGCGCCGGAGAGTCGCATGCATTGCTACAGCCAAGAGCGCTGGGGGTGATGAAGCTCTTGACTAACTTTAATTAACCCTCTGGGGGAGGGACCTGCACTG
>JACJUY010000083.1:68746-79120 GCA_014220935.1 Platorchestia sp. MABIK
ACTTGATCCGTATTTCCCTTATACTTGATCCGTATTTCCCTGATACTTGATCCGGATTTCCCTTATACTTGATCCGTATTTCCCTTATACTTGACCCATTTTTTTTATGCTCTACCCGTGTTATATTAATATTTGACTCGTGTTTTTATATTTGCACCAAGTTTCTTAATATTTAAAGCACAAATTTTTTGTTATTTGAATAATTTTTTTGGTTATTTGAATCACATTTGTTAAATGAGTCACATTTTTCGGATATATGAACCATATTTTCTTAATATTCTAACCATGTTTTCTCAACATTTAAAACATTTTTTTTTTAATAGTAAAATCCTATTTTCTTGGGATTTGAATTCGGTTTTCTTAATACATGACCCATGTTTTTATCGTGACTCATAACGTAATGAAAATTCGAAATTCGTTTAGCACGTGTACTTACTCACCCTGAATTAGCAGATACCGCTTTTTAGCTCTTTTCAAGTGAGTACATATTATATTTCCAATCGGTCGCTTCTCATGGAATCTCACGCGTTTGATATAAAGGAGAACTAATGCAAAATTGACCGTTTTTGTTATTTTATTTGCAAACTTTTCGGAATATTAAATTTTCATCTTCACTTCTGTAAGATAAAAAATGTCAAACTTAATGTCAAAAACCTTAAAATGTCAAAACAAACACCAAAAGTAGTAGTGAAAGTACATGTTATCCTGTAGCCCACTTCTTACCTTCTGTTTCTTCATGGAGCAAGAGCGTCATGTACTGAGTATGTAGAATCGTAAGTGTTAGTTACGAGTTAGCAACAAGTCGTTGTGGTCAGAATACTGATATTTCACTCGCCATTCATAATTTCTGCTGTGGACACATCTGTGGTAATAATTTTTTGCTCAAGAAGCATCTTTTAATCTTACTAGCAAGTCCTCCTTTTTCTGTCATTGTTCCCGTTATTTTTCATTTGAATGGACAAAGGAAAAGAAAGTTGAAGATATTTCTTTGTAAATAATTTTTCCATTACCTAGCTTAGAAATCGGCTTTGCATAAATGATGTTATGATGATGATAATGTTAGAGGGTGATGATGGCTAATCATCACCGTCTACCTTGACGTTGGCGATCTGTGACCAGACAGACAGCTCAAGTCAAGCACGGAAGCGATGATATCTGTCAGTATAATCATCGATGCCAGACCGTAATCTAGGAGATGAAGTAATTATTCCGTGAAGACTTCATTGGGATCAAGCCAAGGCTTACTCAAAGCCAAAATACGGAAATGAAGTGAATATTGGGTATTGAAACTAGTCACGAATTCCATCTGTTTCCTATATTGAAGCGGGGTGAGAAATTTTATTTTCTCGATTAAAACAGGTTGAAACATCGGGCGACGCTGTGCAGAATTGCTAAATGATCTTAAAGATCGAAATTTATTCTGAAAAGCCCAATCTTAAAAAAAATTTGGCCAGGGAAAACGTCAATCCGTCTATCCTAATCGGAACATCGCGTTTGCTGTTGAGCGTCCAAAATTTTTTCTAACAAGTTTACTGCTGTTATGAGACACACATTTCCTAATTCGGATCCTCGTATTTCTTTCATCAGGATTACCAGTTCTTAAATTATTCTCTTGGAGAATAAACGAACACGCCTTGGATGCAATTTTCATTGTGTCTATTTTTACTCTTTTCGTTTTGCTTTCAAGTTTTGTTCGTGGCTGCTGTTCAAATGACGATACCTACATAGACCACACAAGGCCCCATCATTCGAACATTGAATGGAAGTGTTTGGTGTTTGGCACGATTGCGTCCATATCAGGACTTGAGGGCGTCTGCCACGACGTCTCCCGTTATTTAACTGCGGATGTTTTATTGAAAGACCTCTTATGAGAGACCGCATAGGTGCCAGTTACAGCTAAGGGAATAGCTCTTACTGAAAAAATGTTGAAGAAGACGATTCAATCCCACAACGGTATTCACGATTTTGATTGTTCATTTCGCGACGAAATGTATGTCGTCGAAAATTTACAAATAATCTAATCAATAATCGAAAATGTCCAAGAGTGATAACATTTGATAAGCCTTTCTTTATTTTTATTAAGTTCCCACTTGATGGTTGGTCCCCTCAGGGGGATACAACTATTGTATCTATGGGAACTAGCGCTCCCAGGGGGCAAATGCGAGGACCCGAGCTGACCGTTAACGCAACGAAACGCAAGGAAACTCAACGAAACTCAACGAAACGAAACGCAACGAAACGCTGCGAAACGCTGCGCTGCGCAGCGCAGCGCTGCGCAGCGCAGCGCAGCGCAGTGCAGTGCAGTGCAGCGCAGCGCAGCGCAGCGCAGCACAGCACAGCGCAGCGCAGCGCAACGCAACGCTGCTTACGACCTAATTTAAATGTCTCAGTAACTTTGTTTTTGCAATTGACTTACCTTTAATGATAAACTGTTAAATTGATCTTATGGTCGCAGACGACATGCGTAGAGGGGAGCAGTAAAGGACCCGCGTCCGTGCTTTAATGTTGATTGTATCAGCACCTCTCATTATTATTATTATTATTGATGGTTGCTTTCTTTCAACACGGAACGTTACTTTCTGTGTGAGATACCTAATTCGCTTAACTCAATGGTGAAACAGTATGTAAAAGTTAATACGCTTTCTGAGCTGTAAGCTATTTTGGGAACCGATTCTCTCTGCAAGATTGAATGTTTTAATATCTGTAGTTAAAGCGTTTCCTTAAATGTCTTTATTGGAGTTTAACTCACAAATATTAAGTTTTAATATTAATCTTTTTACTCTGTGTCAAATAAAGATGTCTCCTATATTACTTTTGAGCCAATGTGTAAAATACTTTCATTTTATCAACTCTTCAGTATTTTTCCCTGGGCTTAACATATTATAAAACTCTCGATAAAACCGAAACTACCTGATGCAAATTTGGGGATCAAAAATCCCCAGACTCGTGAGCCATTTGCCGGTTGTTCTGCCGGCGCAGTTGTTCACTATAATGCGTTAATTATTTGATCGGTCAACAGCCTGAGCCTCTCGGCTCCGAACTTCTTGCCGAAGTCGCGCGTTTTTGCCGTGCTTTAAAATTTGCGCGCTTGTGATCGATGCCGCGGCTCTGTTCTGCGGGGAACTTTTGTGCAACTTCCTGGCTCACTCTGGTGCTGCTGCTGGGGCTGTGGTTGGTGCTGCTGCTGGTGCTGGGGCTGTGACTGCTTCTCTGGCTGTGGCTGGTGCTGTGCCTGCTGGTGGTGCTGCCGGTGATGGTGCTGCTGCTGCCACCTGCGCGTTCGCTGTTACGACGAGTGAAAGAAATAAAGTCCCAAAATTAGCATCTGTGTCAAATTTTTAATATTGCTGTTATGATTTTTTATCATAAAGGTTGTAATTCTTTATTATAATTTTAAATTTTTCTGATGATAGTTTTAAATTTCTATTACAGATTTCAATGTCTTATACAACGATTACAAATTGCCGTTTTTACGGTTTTTAATGCCTTCCGTAATTATTTCAGTCCTAGAATATTTACTTCTGAAGCAGCCTCTTCAACGCATAACTCCACACCTTTCTTCGCTGAGTTCACAACATACTCGTACTAACGCAAACTCGACGACGCGGATCTGCGAGACTCGAGCGTTATCTGTGAATAGCCTCATGTTTTCAAACTAGAAACCAAACACTCCCAAACCGCAGGCATTCGCGGATAACATGTCTGGTGTCGTGCGCAATAAACTTAAATTCATTCGCGTACGAGCCATCGCCGCGAAGAGGCTATATTCGTGTGCGACGTACAACATCTGTCGACCTCTCCACTTCTGATGGTCTGGCCGCAAATCAACGCGTAACGCATCAGCTTTTTTGTATAAGCTATTATGCTCTCGTAACAGCTGCTGTATTCACGTAGTTGCTAATATACTCTCGTAACAGATCTCATAGTCTTGTAACAGATCCCAAATTCATGTAACAGCTGTTCTCATTGCATCAGGTGACGGCGTTGCAACAGCTGCTGTCCACACCACCCACCTGTAACGTGTCTTCGCACTTCTACATACACGCGATTTTAACTTCACTGGGTGGTGTCATGGGGAAGCACAAGGGTTGTTTTTGCGCCAATACCTGAACTCAATTGTGGTTCACTTCTTGTTTTTCTTAAAAGGCGCGACGAGCAGAGAATTTAAACTCGAAATGGAAGTAATCAGGGACGCAAACCTGTGGAAGTGGGCTTGTGGACCATGAGAAGATTTTATGCAACGGCTCAAAGGAAATAAATCCGTGTAATTAAATCCTTACGAAAGAATGCTGTGCAGTTTGCTGTAGAGTGCTCTTTGCAGGGATTGTTTTATACTTTAGGAATACTATAGCGGCAGCACATGTATGTTTTCATTGCGCAGTTAGCCTCATTTGTTATTTTTATTCATTTCACTGAGATTTCTGATGCTTCTGTTCTGCAAACTCTAGCTCGACTATTTTTATATCTCCATACATAAATATCGTCGGCTTATTTTGCATACAATGTTGCAATATTAACAGCATTCATTCATCGTCTTTACACAATCGCACCACACTCAGTGGAGTATTCCAGCTCACTTTTGCCAGCACACGAGGAAGCTTTTTTCCCGCGCGTCAAGATTGACTTGGCGGTACTCGAAGATAGGTGGCATAATTACTCCTGAGGTCCATGCGTGCCGTACGTGCCAGGGCCATTGATGAACTCCTGTAAGTGTCAAGCCTATTGATGAAATCTCGCGAGTGCCAGGCCTAGTGATGAAGTTCCTACAAGAGTCTAACCTCGAGTGCCAGGCCTAGTGATGAAGTTCCTACAAGAGTCAAACCTATTTATGAACTCTTGCGTGTGTCAAGCCTATTGATGTACTCCTGCCTGCAAGTGCCACGCCTTCTAATGAATTCCTGCCTGCCTGCAAGTGCCAGGCCTGTTAATGAACTCCTGCGAGACGTGCCGTGCGATGTACCTGGTATGAGTGGCCTGCAAATGGCCCCGAGCAACAGGCCTCGCGTATCGCGCACAGCCGTCTGCTAAGTCCCTCGCTTGGATTGTGATAATCTGGAGTGGTTTTGGAATTAGGTTAGACCTTTTTTTTACTCTGTATAGTACTTGCTGAACTACCCGATGTTGCATTACGATTGATTCTTGTACTAGGGCAACGTGTTCTGTTTTTTTCTATTTTTTCTAGATTATCTTCATTGATCAAATTTGCATATTTTTCTGTCTCGATCTATATTCATGCGTAGGGATCATATTTACTTGATTTGCTATGAATCTGCTCTCACATTCGCTCAAATAATTGTTATTGCAATGTCATTGTTATTGCAATGTCATTGTTATTGCAATGTCATTGTTATTTCAATGTGATTGTTAATTGAGTTTCACATACATTAATAATTCTATTGCGCTTTTATGTCTTCTATGACTTTTTATCTTCCCCTTTTGGTACCTCAGCAGCTTATTTTTTACTGGAGGGAGACGTTAAGTGAATTAGGTTAAACCTAATTGCAAACCTTATATTAATTAGCATTGAAGATCGGATGCCATAGAAGTGGCTGAACTTATTCGGGCCTACGTGTGGCTAGGTTCAAATGCGTCCATTGTACATTATAGCCTTTAGAAACAATGAACTTGATGTATCATTTGCGGTGAATAAATTGTTTAAATCAGATTAATTTTTTCCAATTTTCAACAGCGCTGGACACATTTCTTCAGCGCTTTTATTTTGCCATCTTATAACACAGATGGGCAATTTTTCCATAAGATCTTATCAGTTATAATACTGCCTTGTAATATTTCCATGAGATCTAACCAGAGGGAAGCTTGGCTCATTAAAATAGCACACATACTATACAGCAGACTCTAAGCTGCGCACTCCATCCTGTCTCACTCCGGCGACATTGTCTAAGACGACCTCCCTTCTTTGATATTGGAACGAGCAGGCCGGATGTTGCTAGTCCTTATAAAGTCTTATGAGCTCCGCTGCCTGTCATTATAATCTATCTTCGATCCAAAATCTTCCGTACTCGGATTTACTTTCATTAGATTCATTCTATTTTATTCGTACAGTTACTTCTTTTTCATTTTTATGAGCAGATATCGTGAGAAAATCTTCATCGAGTTTTTCGTTTCTAGGTTCGTTCCCTGGTCAGCTGCAGTTTGGAGAAACACGTGATCAAGTTAATGAACCTCCGTCATTTCTCACATTTGACTGTTTATTATCCTCGAAAAAGTGATGGCTAACGAGCCATTAGTTCAGTTGCTCAAACTCAAAGCTCCAAAATTTTTGAGACTCGTTTTCCGTCAGTTGTTTCTCTTTGTTCTCATAACTGCACTTACCACGTCATAACAGGAGAACTAAGTTCGTTGCGAGAGTCCTGGAAGGAGGCAAAGTTTACCACTTTCATTTTTGTCTACGGTTGATCGGCCAGCAGTGCTTTCCGTGAGGGAGCTTCATTAACAAACGCTCCTTATTAGTGGAGTCTGCTCTCTCTATTAGGCGAGCTTCCTTTTTTATTAGGCGAGCTTTCTTCTAATTAGGTAAACTTTCTTCTAATTAGGTAAACTTTCTTCTTATTAGACGAGCTTTTTTTTTTACTAGTCACATTTTTTGTGAATCAAAACTAGTTTTTACCACTCAAAACTTCATCTTATTTGAAGTCTTCTTTTTAGAGTTCTCTACCTTTCCTGAGATTTTTGTGGAGGCTTCTTTATTTCTATTGTTTCTTCACCTAGTTCTTGAGTTTTCTTCCTTCTTATCGCATCTCCTTCTTTTTACTGCGTCTCCTGACTTTTCATCGCGTCTCTTGACTTTTGATCGCGTCTGCTGACTTTTAATTGCGTCTCCTTTCATTTTATAGTGTCTCATTCCTTTTTATAGTGTCATCTCCTTACAAGTCGAGTCTTCCTCGTATTTGTTTAGTTCTCTTCGTATTTGTTTAGTTCTTTTCGTATTTGTTTAGTTCTCTTCGTATTTGTTTAGTTCTCTTCGTATTTGTTTAGTTCTCTTCGTATTTGTTTAGTTCTCTTCGTATTTGTTTAGTTCTCTTCGTATTTGTTTAGTTCTCTTCGTATTTGTCTAGTTCTCTTCGTATTTGTCTAGTTCTCTTCGTATTTGTCTAGTTCTCTTCGTATTTGTCTAGTTCTCTTCGTATTTGTCTAGTTCTCTTCGTATTTGTCTAGTTCTCTTTGTATTTGTTTCGTTATTTTCGCATTCTAGTTCTTTTCGCATTTGTCTAGTTATTTTCGCATTTGTCTAGTTATTTTCGCATTTGTCCAGTCATTTTCGTATTCGTCTAATTTTTTTCGTTTTCGTCTAATTTTTTTCGTATTCGTCTAATTTTTTTGTATTTGTCTTGTTCTTTCGGCATTCGTCTAATAATCCTTTTCACATTTGTCTGGTCTTGTTCGCATTTGTGGAGCCTTCTGATTAGCGGCGCGTTATCAGCGCTGTCCTGCGCTCAGCCCTCCCCACCTCCCGCTGCCCGCAACATAATCCCACTGATTGGTAAATAAAATGAGGCCTCCAGGGAGCGATGAGCCCTCGCAGGAACGTGAGACCCATGCTGAGGCGTGCCTCAGACCTCCGCCTAGACTTCAATCCTCAAATTTTGGTCAACTTTGCCATGGTCGAGGGGATTGGCCCGAGTTATTTAGCCTAATTTGGCGGCGATGGTCTCTGATAAGTGAGGAAAACTCCAGACCTTATATTGGCGTGCGGGCACGGAACATCTACAGCGTACTTTGTAGAACATGTGCACCTTGTGCAATTTTCTTCTTATAGCGGATTTTTTGTGTGAATCACAGCGATGAACTACGCTAGTGCGATGAAAATCATGCAAGATGTATTGTTAGACATTACCGTTTCCTTGCGTACTTCGTTGATGTTGTACTCGGTGCTTCTCACATGCGATCTACATAACTCGTCTCTATCACTTTTTTTCGCGTGGACTGGCTGTAAGGAAAATAACACAGAGCTTCAAATTGGCATTCTTTCTTTGGAATGAAGAAGACTAAAAGTTTATTGTAGGAGAACTACGCGGAATCCTAGAAGCAGCAGTGGAGAGACGGCCTACTTGTGAATATGTCGCTAATGGAAAACAAGTATTTGTCATGAATAAAGAGAAGGTAAATACCATGTATATAAACTTTGAGACGACTGTCATGTTGTGCAGTTAATTAGGAACATACCACACAATGCGTCGATCATAAAGTTGCTAAGTGCTGCTTTCTGTCTGAGGAAGAATTGAGGACGATCATTCCGGTCGAACAAAACGGGAGACGCATTATAGAGCCGCCTGTGGAAAAACTTGCTACTCTTCAAGTCTAGTTCTCGGGATGGGTGCAGCACTACTCTGGCGTGCGTGGAGTTGGAATAATAGAACTGACATGCAATCAACAGGGCTGGCTGGCATCTTGAAATTGCAGACTAACGGTTGTGGAACGATTACACTGGTCTGCATTGAAATCGGCCTTGACACCATTCCTCCTGCAGATTCAGATGTAAAATGACCTCTTGAAAACGAATATGATCCTCGTTTTCCCCCATCATCCACCAATTCTGGGGAGGTCACTTTTCTATAATTTTTGTGGGTCCATATTAGAGAACTTTTCCATGATTCGACGTTTATTGAACACCTGAATCGAAAAGAAAATGAGCTTGGTTAGCATTCCAAAACTTGTGAGAACTTTTTGGGTGAGAGCAAAAGTGATGATTATGTCTCTCATGGCGAAGTATTACTGTCAGCGCACAAGGCCATGGGGTGGTACATGTCTATTGAAGTGCCTGTCCTTCACTATCAAGAGTTCTTTCTGGAAACATTAGACGCAGGTTCGGCTAAACACGGGGACGGTTCCACCAAGACGTCATTAAGTTCAGGAGGAGATTTTTTTAGAAGTGGAATGCTAGCGTGTTGGAAGAGTACTGCTGGTTTTGGGAACGAGAAACTTCTACCGCAGAGTACACAAGGAAACCAAGCACCAAATGAAAGTACTTATCATATTTGTAAATTATTCTTGACTCTTTTTGTATTATCACTTATTATTCTTTGCCGCTAAAGTAATCCTTATCGGAAAATGATAAAAATGAGGCGGAAGGTCCCTTTAAAAAAGCGGACGATGAGGGAAACCGATTCTATATTCCGATTCAAGAAGTCATTTTACCTACGAATTTAGAGAAATGGTGTCAGGGCTCGAATTTTTTTTTCCAGACAAGTGAATTATTGATGATGATTTTACAAATTTGAAGACAGCCATTGTTTTCAAATGTGTATCTAACTTAAGCTGAAGACAGCCGTTTTGTTCTAATGTGTTACTAATTCCTATTTTCTCCATTCCAGGTACGATGACGAAGTTCAATGGAGCATCGCTTTTCAACTTTCAACAGCGATTGGGAGCACAAAGCTCCTGATGTTTGAAGTGAAGTGAGTGTCTTAATATGTACAGTGTCATAGGAGTATCTTTTGTTCATGGGTTATCTGCTAAAAAAATTTAAATCAGAATTGTTTCATTCACTTTTTTATGTTGTCTTATGCTTATCTGTCCTATTTTCTTAATACATATTTTGTTTTGCTTCGGAATGGAAATTTCATTAGGAAAAGGCTCAAATTACGAGTCTTATCATTGCTTCGCATCGTGTAGTTTTATTATCGTTTATTTTAAAAACGCTTTACTGTTGAATAACGTGCATTGATTTAGAATTGTAGATAGAGTCCTCATTCATTGGAATGAAAGCAACGTTTTCGGAGCATAAAAATACAATAAATTTGCTACTGCAGTGCTCACATGCATTTATTCGAGAAGGAGAGCAATCTTCTCTCGGAGTAGCCTATCGTTCGTTGGTCCATCGAAAATAAACACAGCGGCCAACAAAGCAATCCCCGCGAATCTTTGTGCTTGCCTTGCGTGCTTTATCACGCTTTTATTTCACTTTTGTGCACCTGCCATTCCTTTGATTCATGAGCTCAAAAAGAATCGCTGCAGGAGCACTTCGTTCGGCCGCCCATATCGTTTCGTAGTCGATTGAGCACCGTAATGTATAGTGGGATCGTTTACTCATTGGAGGTGTATTGTTGCCATTGGAAAGCTGCGATAAATGGCGGTATTTGCGCGCTGCGACGCCAGAATAGGTAGATCTGCTCAGGATCAGCCGCCCTGAATAGGCTTGTGCGCGCCTGTCAGTGATCCATCTTGAGACGGCTTCACTGTTCGCTCCTGCTGCTGTGCTTCTCTCCGCTCTGCTTCCTGTGCCGCTGCTTGCTTCATCGGGCACTGCATGTTTATGTTGCAGTGCTTGCTTCATGTGGTTCTTCATGCTTCACATGACCATGCTTGCTTCATGTGGCTCTGCAGACTTCATGTAGCGCTGCTTACTTCATGTGG
>JACJUY010000083.1:81872-96247 GCA_014220935.1 Platorchestia sp. MABIK
TGCACACCGGCACTGCAAGACACGGTGCACACCGGCACTGCAAGACACGGTGCACACCGGCACTGCAAGACACGGTGCACACCGGCACTGCAAGACACGGTGCACACCGGCACTGCAAGACACGGTGCACACCAGCAATGCCACACACGGTGCACACCGGCACTGCAACACACGGTGCAGTATACCGGCACTGCAACACACGGTGCACAGCGGGGTTACAGCCGCAGGCAGCAGAAGCGGCAGTGCATAACTAGGTCACCTCAGAGGGGCGGAGCATCCTTGACCGACGACGGCGCTTCTTCACTAACGCAGCGCTTATTGGCTCCTGTTAAGCGGGCTGTTCTGCGGTTGTAAATTTTTTTACTTCCATTTTGCATTTTTGAACGTGTGGTAAGTGGATGTGTTCGTCTAAGGTTGACCTGATAGTTGAGGTAAATAGATGTACGAGTTTAAGTATTCCCTACAATGGGAATTTTCGGAAAATTCGTTACATACGTGAATGACTTGTCTTTTTAATTTTTTTTCCCTGCGGAAATTGACGACGAGTCCTTGCCAAAGACAGTTCGGGTTGGAGTGTGGCATCATACACTGATGAACGCAATCGGTTAAATTTTAATTGAAGTCTCGCCATACTGGTCAATGATCGTTAAGAGTTAGTTAAGGATTTGTCGCTCAACTAATCTGTGCAACGCTTGTGTGTTTATGTCTTTAATTCGAAGTTTCTTGAGCACTTCTCAGGGACAAATGCTGAAATGTCTTCATTGCCGTCACGTAGTTAAGACTTCTGTGAATTATTTGTTATTACATTTCTGCTGCAGTATCTATATATAAGTTGTATTTTTTCGAACGTACCATGATGTCAATCCGTCGAACTCAAATTAAATTGATCATGGCCAACTCGACTAGATTATGCAGCAGATTGCGTCTAATTGACCCACTATTCGATCCTGCCCTTCGACAATGTAATCAAACTCGTCTCTATCTGTAACGGTACTAACTAGCTGTACAGAACAGTACGGGCTGTAATGGTGCAATACACAACACAGTAGTATTGATGGTACACAGAACTGATGCTGTGTGCAGTACAGACAGGCAGTACACAGTACTGCCTGTCTATGTACTGGTGCAGTACACAGTACATAGCAGCAGTACATGTACAGTACACAGTACATAGCAGCAGTACATGTACAGTACACAGTACATACATGCAGTACACAGTACACACTGGCAGTACACAGTACATACAGGCAGTACACAGTACATACAGGCAGTACACAGTACATACAGGCAGTACAGTACATACAGGCAGTACACAGTACATACAGGCAGTACAGTCCATACAGGCAGTCCACAGTACAGTACACAAGTAAGGCGCCACACCGCAGCTGGCTGCACGACAGTTACGCGTATACGCCTGCAGCGCTGGTACAGCTAGAACAACAGCCAACTCAGCTGCTTGCTTTCCCTCGTTTTGTAGCTACAGAAATGCATTTAAATGTTTTAATAGAGTTCAGTATACTTACTGCAAGGTTCGTATTTTTGCTTGCCTCAAGATTTTTTTCTTCTTAATAATGAACCATTTTGACTTTTTTGTTTAATCTTATTTTGTTCCCGCGTTCGATCACCGGTTTATGTTCCAGTTGTTTGAAATCCTATATTTGTTATTGCTCATAACATATTTGACACGAGTTTTGAATTCAATTATTAGTACTAAAGCCCAGTGTTCGGATGAAAACAACATTCCTTGAAACACTCGCAGTTATACCTCATCATCTAAAAACAAGTCACGAGATTGCAATGTTTACTTTCATGACGTCACCTGCATCAACCCTTGTCGTAGCGCTTGTGCAACACCACGCTGGAGCGTCCGTTCTGCTTTCTAGCGCTCCGCTCTGCTACGCTATTGAGGCCGTCGGCCAGAGCTGTCCCGTGATAACTTTTCTCGCACCCGCCCCTTAGGCTATCCCGAGTGTGACTTGCGAGTCTTCTTCAGTAGTACCCAGCGCATTGTCCACCTATGATTAGGCATGCATGTTCACGTACATCGCATAAAAATAAATGAAGAGTGGTGATCCACCTCTGATAAGGAACGCTTGTTCAATTTTTACGCATAAAAAATGGATGAAGAGTGGTGATTCCACCTCTGTTGAGTGACTCATGTTAAACGTATATCGCATGAAAAATACATGAAGAGCGGTGATTCCACCTCTGATACGTAACATGTGTTCAACGAATAACGCTTCAAAAATGCATTAAGAGGGGTGATTATTTTCATCGCTGGAAATGCAGATTGTCGTGGCCCTCCTATAAACGTGTCTGCGTGTGTGTTTGGCATGCGCCTTTTGTGAGCGAATAGGTAATTGCTGCTATACCTGTTGGTTCCTTTGCGTAAGCTTTTGGTCTTCTATCGAATATTGTTCGTCACCCTCAGCTATCATTTTAAATTTTCTTATTTGACATCTTATATAACCTGAATAGTTCGGTCCACCATAAATGTAGAAAACAACCCTAGTCATCGGAAAGAAGATTAACAGAGTGACTAATATTTGCTATAAATGCATGTGCAAAAAAAAAATAATACTCTGTTAATAGTTTTTTTTTGTCCTTCTTAATTCTCTAATTTTTATTTTAAATTCAACCTTCTTATTCTTGAAACGCAGGCAACGTCATAGGACATAATAAATCCATCTCAGCACCCGTAAAAAGACTTATTATTCGTGTGTTTTTTTTTATTGATGTATTCACCGCACTCGCTAAGGGCCAAAATCTTTGAAAGTTTGATTTTATTTTATTCAGTATTGCACGAATACTTCAAGAAAGACCCAAAGATGAAGCGATCTACTTTGTGATAATACAAAGCATGTGTTTTGATTTACTCAGTATTTGATAAATATTTTAGTCTAAAATAAAATTAGATGCGTTGATCACTAAAACAAGAGGCGTTACAAAATGCGCACAAGGAGTGAGAAACCGTAAGATGAAAATGTCTTGCTGTACATGTATCTATTATATGTTTTCAGGAGCGGAAATATCGTCTCCATGACTTCACTTTCCTCGGCGCGTCTCGACTGTTCGGTCTCACGTCGCTTCCAATGTTAAAATATAATCGATCTCATTCGAAGAGTTCAAATAATTGTTGTCTAATAGCCATGTGATATGCAGTTATATTCTCTCATTCAGAGTATGAACATCATTGACTCATTTACATGGTTTCGATATCATGACCCATTGTTAGTTGATTATCATGTACTTGTTTGTGTCTCAAAATCAAGCTCACGCGTTATTGAAAATTGGGAAATGAAAGCCTGTCCCACAGCACAACACTGTGTGTTGTACTGCGTACATAGTTTCGCATGCTTACCAGCGGCAGGCGCAGCACTTGTTTTGTATTTACTTGGTTGGATTTCCTCACTTACGCATTTACTTCACGATGCCATTTCGTGTTCCTACTCGTGGTGGTCAAACGAAGTAAGACTTTAATGTAGTTATATTGTGCGCCGTGTGTGGTAAATTCCGACGAAAAAATACTCTTGTGTTTGCTCGCCTATCAAATTTAGAGAAATCCGTTACATTATCAGTGTAGACAAGTAAGTTATTTAGCGTAGCTTATAGATTTAGAAGCGCGTAGTAGCCGTGAGCCGAGAACCTCCAACTCAAGATGAGCTTTTTGGATGTGATTCACAGAGCTCAAATATGGTTCGTTCATTTTGTGTAGGACGCAGCGGTTGCCTGTAGTAAGCACGAACGAAAACTTCATTTTTCATCAAGTTCCTGCTATCCAGCATCCAGTGACGTCCAGTTTATTATTTTTTGTTGTTCGATCAAACGAACGACTTCTAAATTATTAATTGCGTTGTCACCCGCTTGCATTTACTAATGGATAAAATAGCGTACAGATGGCGCGTTACTAATTGCTACGCCTTTTTTGTTCTCAGTTATTCGATTGCATAAATTCTGCTGGGCGACGTCGTCGTGTTCATAGTTTCGTTGCCAGAGGCCTGGCCAGCTTGCGCTATTCCGTGTCCCATTAGTATGAAACATTACCGTAATGAATGAGAACGACGATCGAATCCATGATGGTACGAACATGGGAGGATCTGAAGATCGATGACCTAATTCATCGTGAAGATAGCCTTTGTCTGATGCCATTATCGTCTATTGTCTTCATTTATAGACTGCTCTCGTCAATTTCCTGAAGTTTTGTGCATTTTAGTAGGGCATGCATTGCATTTTTAGCTGTGAGGGTCGCGTAATCATGTACAGCATTGCTGTTCAGACTGCCTGAGATTTTTTCAGTTTCTCCCAGCAGTCTCGCGCTATCTGAATCATTGCAGGAAAATCTGTTTATCTCAGCTTGTGAGTCCATTTCTTAGCTTTGCTACGGGAAGTTTTTCGTTTTTCCCCTCTGAAGTAGGGGAGTCTTTCTTTAGGTCAAATTAATACGACGAAGTTTTAGTTCCTCTTTTAGTCATTTCTCTCTTCATTGTTTTAATATTACTGCTTTGATTTATTCCGTGCGAGGAGACAGTGAAAGACTGATTCTTTCTTATTTATAAACTTACCTTCATTAAAACACGCGAAAAATTCACAGATACTCTCATTGGTAAAAGAAGAAGTAGAAAATACATCACAAAATAACAACCCAAATCAGCTCTAGCGTAGAAGGCCAAACCAACACTTTTCTTCCAACTTGCAGCTGAAGCTGAAATACAGGTTAGAGTCAGTCGTCTGGTTTGCTGTGACCTCACCGTGTTAGTCAGTTGAGTTAGCTGTGACCTCACTGTGTTAGTCAGTTGAGTTAGCTGTGACCTCACTGTGTTAGTCAGTTGAGTTAGCTGTGACCTCACTGTGTTAGTCAGTTGAGTTAGCTGTGACCTCACTGTGTTAGTCAGTTGAGTTTGCTGTGACCTCACTGTGTTAGTCAGTTGAGTTTGCTGTGACCATACTGTGTTAGTCTGTTGTTAGGTTTGCTGTGACCTCACTGTGTTAGTCTGTTGTTAGGTTTGCTGTGACCTCACTGTGTTAGTCTGTTGTTAGGTTTGCTGTGACCTCACTGTGTTAGTCTGTTGTTAGGTTTGCTGTGACCTCGCCGATTCAGTCAGTTGATAAGGTTGCTGAGACCTGACTGTGTTTTGGCTTTTTGAACTCGCCGCGCTTTCGTGAGAACAACTGACGAATTCACTTCGTGCAACGTCTTTATTCTGTTGTCCGCATGCCGTTTGTCAACTTTGCTGTGCTCATGTCGCGTTTTCCGCCATTGCAGCTGGCTGTGTCATAGAGCCGTCTGACATGTTAGCCGTGTGGTACAACCGAATGATGTCCCATAAATGTTAGTATGGTAGCATTATTTGATCTGCAGCGGATTTTAAATCCAATTAGTTGAAGGTGCAGATAAGTCAGTAAAGTAAAAAGGGATTGATGCAAGTGAGAGCAGAATGGAACACAACACATTTTGGTGACGAAGCATGCGCATTGCGGACGTACAGCGATTGATAAAGTCAATCGCTGTAATCATTAGGAATAATATAGCACAATTATGTCACGGATATGTCAACATTTGAATAATACCTCACCGCATTCTTTGGCCGACAACACCACCCAAGGGGAATACATATACAGGGGCTCGAACCTACGTACCGTGATTCTCAACGTGAACAGCTAAACTGGTGAACCAGAGAGGAGCACATGGCAGGGAACAGCTTATCCTTGTATTCTTGTCAATAATTTTACAGTCGGTTCCCTTTTCCTCTTTAACACTTTGACAGCGGCTGGTAAAACTGAAGTTTGACATTCAACTCAACTTTCAAGTCAATTGTGGTAAGCAATCTTGAAAATAACGAACATTAACTAGGTCGGGCCTTCATTTAGTTTTGATTGAGTACTTATAAAAATTGAGTTTGTGATTACTGGTCGGTCAATAGCATTATAAAAATTCCCTCCGTGTACCACCGGTGGTTCACATCGCAGTTGAAGTGTTTGCTATTTGCTCCTCTCTGGTTCACCAGGCTAGTTATACAGTAGGTCTGTGCGCCCCGCTCCTGCTTCGAGTCATCCGAATTCCCTGCGCTTTCGGTGCAGGAATGGGAATTGAGTTCAGGATATGTGAACAATGTTTGCTCTTCTGCAATGCACGTCAGCGGGACGTGGTCTCTCGGCTTTGAACTTTGAGTTAATGAAGACTACCCTTGCAGGACGCAGTAGTGATGTTTGAAAGTGTGTTGTGACTGTTTACGTGGAGTGGTCGACTTAAGCAGCGTACATTGATGACTTGGATATGGTTTCATGAAAATAGTAGGTTTTCCGTTCTATGGGCCAGAGTAACCCGCTTACACTGTGAATACCGCAGTAGAAAATAAGGGTTTCTTAGTTTTTACGATGTCAACGTCAGTTCATAGCACAAAGTGTTGCCCTAATTCTCCCTACGACTTTGGTATTTGTGTAGACAGTAGTTCAATTTTGGCTGAACGGTGCTTATTTTCTGCTTTAACTCGGTAAGTTAAAATGCAGCTCTCGTAATGATCATACTTATTTATTTAGGCGACAAAGACAATGTCTTATAAACTGTAGGTACACACATAGCCTGTGTAAGTATTAACGTACAGGTGACCATAGAGGCGTAGTAAAAGGTGTGCCAAAGGGAGTATCATGAATCCACATGATGATTATATTAATTAATATAATTAATATAATTAATTAATATTAATATTCTATATTTAGGTTCATGTTATTCCTGCATGTGATGTTCGATGCCTCATCAGCGAAACTTCACAAAAAAATGTGTGATCTTATGGCTGATTTCAAATGCGAAGACATGAAATTCCGACTGTGTTTCATGACTTTTGCATCCCTGCAGGTGTTTTTGCATCAAAGCTCTAACCTTGCATGACGCTCCTTGGCTCCCACGGACCACCATCGCCACAAAGCAGGCGTGCATTGTGCGAACTGAAGCTCTTCCAATTTAGTTGAGCAATTAAACGAATGCCTTCACTCTTCAGTGCTTTGTTCGCCACTCATCTGCTCCTAATGCCCTTGCGTTATCGGAATTTCTGAACTTCCCCGATATAATTCTGAGCATTTATGATTAACTTGCGCCTCGCCATAGCTTCGGTATCTCGTAAAATAATAACCCCACAGTTCAGTCTCGAGGTAATGGGCTCTCCCTACTCCGATACCAGCATTTTATGCCCAAGTTTTGAGGCATAGAGAGAGGGAGTTTCGTGGTCTGCACCAGCTCAGGTCATGTCCTGAGATTTGGGATCTAAATCAAAACTGTTGCAGGGCGATCAAATCGGACAGAGTATTTTGACGGTTTTATAATTCAGAATAGCAGTATCCCTCTAGTGGGTATTACTATTATATCCCCTCTAGGTATATCACTCTAGGGGATATAACTATTGTATATCCCTCCAAATGGGATATAAGTGCTGTAGCAATGGGAATTACCGCTCCTCGGTAGAAGATTTGAGGTTCTGAGCTTAGGTTTAGGTAGACCATATTTTGTTTAAGCGGAATATTTTTTGTTTTAAGAAATTTTGTTTTTGGTTACTGCTGCGCTTTTCAGTGATTTTACTTTCTTCTTTAACTTGTATATTTTTTATGGGTATCACTCAATTTTGCTGTTTCTATGCACAGGGTGTGGAGACATACCTTTTGCGTGATACCCCGTTCCCTTAATTTCATTTGAATTGATTCTTTGTTGTAGTGAAAGTGACTTGTACTAAAGTATATTCTACCCTACTAATCCAAATAATATTTTCCATTTTTAAATTTATGAATGAATATTTGTGTAAACATCGGGTTTCACAGGGTGTTCTACTAATTGGTAATTTCTTCATGAAAGATGAGTGTCATTTCTTAATTTTTTCTTAGTCGCATCTTTTCTTCGAAAATGAAATGCTGGGGAATCCAACAGGTTTCGTCACGCCGAGCTTCCTGGAGTCACGCTTCGTCTTCACTGATGTTGTCGTCTTTAGACTTTGATCTTTTTATTATTCGTGCTATTAATTCATTTCAAACTTGGGCCGTACCGTTTCTAAATTGAATTCGACACGTAGTCATGATACATAAATTTGCACTAAATTCTGTTTTTCGGGCGCCCTAATTTCGGCTCGTAACTGCGAACAATTAGCGGATAAATTACGTTCTATGTTTGTTAGTTGATGCCATCAATTTACATGGTTCTTCCTCGCATGTTCGAACATCGCATGTTCAGTGTGTGCAGCACCCTTGACTTTGTCAATTATTTTGATAAGATTTCTTTTCCTACGACAATTTTCAGAAACAAGTATTGGGGGAAAATTTCGAGTCAAGATTAACACCTTAGTAAATTTCTCTTTCTAACGTATTCTTGTGAAATTTTTCAAAGCTTGATGCTCGTATTGAAGAAAATAATGGATGTTCAAGATTCCTATATCTAGATTGCAAAAACCCTTCACTTTATTAATTTTTAATTATCTTAGTTCATGTTTCTTTATGCCTCAGAACCAGTTAGTGTGAAGGAAATGAAAAGTTTGTGATTTTCAGAATCAAATTACATTCTGGAAACACGCTCTATGTGTATGTGTTGAGTCATATTGATGTTACTGAATCAAATTGATGTTATTGAGTCAAATTCATTCAAACAATGGATATGTGAGTGTGTGGAACAATAAAGTTTCCGTTATAAATTTTTAAAACAATATCCTGAAGGAGCGAAGCGATATTGTTCAAGCTTTATTTTGTCGCTAACAAATTTGAGTGGAGGTCATTTAGGGACACAATAATGGGAAATGAATCTAATAGTCAGCTAAGCGGTATCAATAAGGTATAAGAACATTACTACAATTCTCGCCAAAATGCGAACATTTTTTTTAAAACACGTTGGGTTGACGTAATATTGACGAGCTGGGCGCTTCCAGCTGAGTGCGACTGTTAATTAATTGAAAGCCTTTTCATCAGTAAAAATTAATATATCTATACATTTAATTGATGCCCTTAATTTAATTAAAACACCTCTGAAAATTTAGGCCATCTATGTACAAACAGATGAACAACGTATCCCATATTCAAAGTACTGCTACCCTCATACTTTTCCTCCCTCATTCGTAAACGTTTCATGACAAATGTGACAAAGTTCGGGTAAGAAAACAACTTGCGTTTACAGTCCCAATTAAAAAAGTTTCACTACATTTCTGCGAGGTTAATTCTCGCGTATCAACTCCCTTAATTGCCTTGGGGAAATTTGACGAGTGTTGCTCAACTGCTCTTGTAGCACGCGTGCTGGGCCAATAAATTATCGTGAAGATGTTCTCGGTTTTGAGTCGCGAAATTTAAGCAAAAAGAAAAAAAACTCGCGTTTTGCTTTCTTGCATAAGTTTTCAATTGGAGATCAGTTAGAAATAGTATCACGGTGTGTTAGTATTATGAATTGGTTGTTTTTTCATCCCCTGCCGCGTGTGTGACTCTGATATTCACTCGACGAGGCTGCGATGAGAAGCTTACTGGTGCCTTGTGCGTGATAGGCGTCCGAAGGCATGGGACTTGAATTGCAACTCTATTCATCTTGTCGTTACCATATTCTATTCTGATCTTATAATTTATAAATAAATATTTCGGCCTGAAATTAAATTGAAATTGCAATTCTGGGCTTTGGGCGCCCTATTTAGAAACAAGTCTTCAATTTTTTCATGCACCCAGTTCAAGTTTTTCAGGAATTTCGCTGTGGAGATTTCCTTGCTCAAGCAGCAACTTTCCCTTTGAGGTGCACTAGGGAGAATTGCACTGCATCCCTGCGGCTGCGATGCACTGCAGAAACATTCGGTTCTTGAGCATAACTCGTATGAGGATATACAGCTGCCCACTGCTGAATTATCAACACTGGCTTAAGAGTGAGCTTTACTTTGTGGGTAGTTATGCCTTATTTTTGTGGTTATTTATCCTCTCCACCAGAAGGAACTGTTTACAGAACTTTCGGCCTTCTTCTCGATAGTCTTTGATGAAAAAATGTTTCAGGGGAGTCTAAATATTGTATCTATGATAATTAGCACTTCCAGGGGAAAATGTGAGGTCCCGAGCTGAAGGTGAAGTAGGCCTACCTATTAATGAAATTGAATGAGTTTTTGTTTTGTTCCGGACTATCTTTTTTCGGTTCACTGATGTTTTTTTCTCAACACTTACTACCTTTTTTTCAACTTTTATCTTATTTCATCAATTTTTTCTCAACTTTCTATTTCCATGCAAATGGGGTCTTGTGTGAGAATACATCTTATGCATAGATACCCCATTCTCTGAAGTCCATACTAAATGGTGCCTTCATCATTCCTTTTTTTAGAAAACGTTTGTAGTGGTTAAAGAGACTTGCGGTAACTTACCTAATCTAATGAAACTACCATCTACTTCATTCTACCACCTGCTGAATTGAGGAAATTCTCAGATACACCAGACGAAGGTTTATTACGTCAGTCTCTTTTTTAGAGTTTTGGCTCGTTAGCGCGCTGAAATTAGAACAAATCACTCAGGGTGCATTTTAGAACATGTATTTTTAAGTTAGATTTACACATTTTTTCACATACTTGAAGAAAATGCTTCTCTGTTTTTAGATAAAATTTTTATTACTTGTAACACGTTAAATTTAAAATACGTTAGACTATGATTAACTTGTGCCTCGCACTAGTTTCGGCATCGCATAAAATAAAGTAAGATCATCATATCAGATCGATAAAGTTTTCACGCAGATCACTACAGCAATTACTCAAAGAAAATGGCAAAGCTTGTTGGGAGAAAACCGACGCAAGGAAATTTTTCCATCAAGCTGCGTCTTGTGCGTCCCTTTTTTCTCGAGGCCATTTGGCGTGTCATTAGCCCGGCGTCCTGCCGAGTGTCTTTGATGCTGTTTTCATCTAATTAATTACTGAATTTTCGTTGCTTGAAGACGCTGATTTTGGTGACCTCGGCCAACTTCTATGCTTAAACTTTACAGGGTCAAGTCACGATGCGCAGCCGTACATTTTAACTGATCTCAAAAGAAGAAGATATTTGAACAACTTATTTCTCGCAAGCGATACAGTAGTAGATTGTTTCTTAAGTCTAGTACAATGGGCCCATTTGAGTATAGCTACTTGGGAGCCCTAATTGTCCACGCTTATTCATACGGTGTTTAATGTGTAATTTAAGCATTGTGTCTTTGAATCACGCGGATGTGAGTGTCGTAGAATGCTGGTCAAGCGAACACTTCCATCTGAATCAAGCTTTTGATAAACGCTTGAAATTCTAGTATTGGTTGAAGCGCTCGCGACGCTGGAAATCTGTGTGAATAGTTCACCTTTCCGTTGCGAACTGAAACCAGAAACGTCATTCAAGTTGAAACATTCTAGTCTTTTATGTCCCTTTCATCAGCCAGCGCCGAGAATATTTTCGTGGAGTACCGCTTTTTGCTCAGTGATGCTGAAGACACGAATCTACACGTGCAGAAATCGGATTTGCGCTAGGATGACCTACAATTCTCATGAATGTTTTGGTGCCAAAAACCGTCTTTTTTCGCTGGGATGGCCCCAATGTGCGGTGATTCTGATGGCAAAAACTTTGGTGCCAAAACCGTTTGCTGTCTCCGAGTACGCGAAATCTGCACCTTATTCCATGCATTTCCCGAACGAAAAAGCGCTTAACCCTTTAAAGTCAACATTTTTCTACTCATATTACCGTTATTATAACCAGCATCATCAGACTTACTCTGGCATCAGGTAGTGACCGACATTAGAGTGAGGAAGGAGCTGCCTCTCGGCAGTGAATTTCATATAAAACTATAGGGAACAAATTTAAAAAGAAATACAGTACATTGGGGTTATTTTCAAGAGTGGACCGAGAAGTCCACCGAAGCGCTATAGGGGGTTACGCGTTCCATTTCTTATGAAACCATGGTAGAGGAAACAAGGTAGAATCATTTCTATGAAGGAAATACACTTCCTCGTGTTCGGCTAGCCAATAGAAAGGCCTCATTTCAAACAAACTGGATGACGTCACCATTGCGACATGTCGTTAGGCCAATGGTGGTACCAGATTTGGGGCTAACAGTGTTGTCAGATGCAATTTGAGCACCACTATGGCTGGTTGCCATGACGTCAGCATTGCCACACTGGTAACGAAAAAGACTGGTTTACTTTACCTTGTTTCTCCAACCGTGATGAAACTGCAGCGCTGTCCTGTCAGCAGTAGCTATGATACCCGGTCATCTTCGTGCGACATTCATGACACCTACGTCTCTCACCGACCGCTGCCTCTCGTAAAGTTTTATAGCTTCATAATTCACAATTTTGATTTGTACTGAGGGGGTGCGATTGCTGTGCGCTTCCTTTATGTTTACGAGGCTTGCCCTGGGGAATAATTTGCAGCAATGCCCGTCTCCATTTCTGCGCTTGTCATCACGCCCTGCTTTTTATGATTGTCATCGGTCTTCCCGATGTTGTCGCGTCGAGGGCGTGTGCCTGAGTTAATTCAGTTACCATTACTCGGAGCCTTGCATAAACCAACACCGTCTGCTGCAGTGACGGCGCTGACGACTTTCCATTGCAACCGTAATGATTGGTGCCTAACTTTCCAAAAATGATCGACTGGCCTCCCAGGGGCACTATATGAGGTCTCGAGATAAAGGTTAGGTAGGCCTTTTTTGTTGTTGTTGAAATAGAATAGGTTTTTTGTTTTGATACAGACGATCTTCTTTCGGTTCACTGTTGTCTTTTTTTTTTCAGCACCTACTACTGTCTCCAAGTTGTATCTTGTTTCATGAACTTCTTTCGCAGCTTACTGTTTTTGTGCATCTTGTGCATAGCTTCCGCGTTCCCTTACCTCCATACTAAATGGTGCCTCCATCCTTCCTCTCTTTGAACATCGTTTGTTGGGGTAAGGGAGGCTAAAACTTTCTTATAATCAATGATTGACTGGCCCTGTGTCTGAGGTGTAACTTTTGTTGAAAAATGAACAACGCAGCTATAATGTTCGCTTGGCTGTTTCCATGCCAGTTTATACATGACGAGGTTAAGGTTCAGTGATGAACTTCACCCCGACTTTTTTTATTGTTTGATGAACATGACTGTGAAAAATGCAAGGAATTTTTAAACATTTTCAAAACCATCTCGTAGTTCCATTAACTGCGTTTATACTTTCATGTGTGTGTACGTGCAATATTTCACCCTAAATATGCGTCGTGTATTGATGTATATTTCTGCGGGATATTTTCGGCTAACTTCAAGAAGTGTGCTTTCATTTTCATGTTTGTTTACTTAATAATCAACAACGAGTTAATCTCTTACATTAATTTAATCATCGCGCTGAATTAACGTTAAAGCAACAGTGAGTTAGTCTTTTGAGTTAATCTAAAAGTTAATCCAATGCAAATTAATAATTATACCTTAGTTATTCTTACTTTCGTTTTAATTCATGAAAATTCACTTTTCTGGAAGAATGTAGTTGCTACTGACAATTTCGTTTTGATGTGCAGAGCTCGTGTAAGCTCTGGTTTCATTTTTGATGTTTTCCTGCCTGTCAATGGGAGCAGTCACGTCTGATGAGATCATTTGCGAGATTTTTCTGCTGAAGTGAATTTAATTATGTTTCAATTTAATTTTTTAATTAATTGCGTAGGAACATATCATGTGCTTGGAAACCCCAGTCCCTGAAGTCCACACTGAATGGCCCCTTCTTTCTTCTTCTTTTTAGAATGCCTTTGTTGTGGTCATATCTGATGAGATAACGATATCATTTACATCATTTATATCATTTGTCATTTATATCGTATTTCATTTATATCGTAATTCATTTATATCGTATATCAATTATGTCATATATCATTTTATATCATTTATCATTTATATCGTATTTCATTTACCTTGTATTTCATTTTTATCGTATATCACTTAAATCTTATATCAATTAAATCCTAAATCAGATATATCATAAAGCACTTTCTTCATCACGACCACATAATTTTCTTCACTACGTAACGGTTTCATGTTCTTGCCCCTGATATTCCTTGATCGATGTTCATAGAAGCCAAGCGAAGAAAATCATTCCCGTGCCTCAGTATAGTTCTTTGAATACATTGTCGTGCTCAATTACTTTGTCGGTTTAGCTAACTGTAAGACTCGTCTCATTTCCGTGTTGAAATTCTATTCGGTGTTCATGCCTTGCATGTCTAGATAAGTTTTCCTTAGGGCTCGGCGCAGATAATCCGCTCCAGCATCTCAGCCTCTCCGTAATTTCTCCCAAGACGCGATCATCATTCCGCCTTCTTGCTGATAACGGGAGTCTTACCAGGCTGCCGCGCTTTACTTTTTACCTAGCGTCTTAACTCATTCGCCTGCGTGCTTCTTAAAGAGTTATTCTGTGTTGCCTTTTTTTTTTGC
>JACJUY010000083.1:102396-135094 GCA_014220935.1 Platorchestia sp. MABIK
TCCCCGTCGCAACAATCGTTTATAAAACGTGTTTGACATCGACGACTTGAGGCTTGGAATTTGAGCAAGAGCTATTTCTTCCACCCGACGTTGAAGCGCATTTCAGTGCCTCAGCGCAGTTTCCACGGCGTTGCTGCGATGAACGAAAGCTTCGCGTAACTCCATGGTTACCATGCCGGAGCTGCGGCTTATTATTCGATGCACGTCATCTCGGCATGCCGAGTATTCCTGCGAGAAACATTGCGTGTTTGTGAAAGGGGGAGATCGGTGAGGTACTGAAGAGCCGCTGTTGAATAATTGACGCGTAAACCCCATTATTCGGCTTCTCTGCCCCAACCTGTATGACAAATTCGTAATTCTTGTCATATTATGTTTCACTTTCGAGGATAATATCGATTTTACTCCGCCAGTGCAACGGTACGCGTCTATAGTGCGATGAACTTAATATCCACGAACTGACCTTTACGTATAATTTTTAATAGTAACTTCGACTGTTTTTGACGGCGATTTTAGTTTTTCAATTTACAGAACTTGTTTCACAATTTCAGCCTCTGTCCCAGAAGTTGCTACAGAGAAAAAGTTCTTGTTTTTCCATGGTTCCGGATACCTGAGACGGCTTCGACTGCAATGCAACTATGTTGAAGGAATTTATATTATTAGCTGTAGCAATTTTAATCTCGTGGTGTTGTTGTTACGTAGCAATTGTCCAGCGGTGAAGAATAGAAAGAAGCCAGTCATTTAACTGGCACAATAACATCCAGGGCGTGATTAATTTTTCCTAACCTGGAACCCCACTTGCGAAGATCTTTCCAATATTCACAAGCACTTTTTTCTTTAAAATTGTTGCCGATTGCAATCGCTTTAGTTGGGAAATATACGCCATGCAGTACACTTTAAGAAAATTTTTTTTTGCCTGCAGTATCAAGTGCAGGCGCTGAGTTAACACTACACACGCACGCCATCGACAGAACAAAAGAGAGCAGCCTTGAGGGGTGTGGACTGGTTGTGTCCTCCACTGCTGCTCTTATATACAGGATGAGGCGCAAAAAGACGAACTCTGATGCGCATTTGTATTGGTCACCAATGCATCATTTGGTATTGGTTCTCAATGTAGGATTTGGCATCGGTAATTAATGTCTGATTTGGTGATTTGGTATTGGCAATATGTGATTTAGTGATTTGGTATTGGCAATATATGATTTGGTGATTTGGTAATGGCTATATATGATTTGGTATTGGTTCTCAATGCATGATTTGAAATTGGTAATTAATATAGGATTCGTTATAGGCTCTCAATGTATTATTTGGTATTGGTTCTCATTGTTTGATTTGGTATTGGTAGTCAATGAATGATTTTGTATTGGGAATCAATCTATAATTTAACATTGGCAATCAATCTGTGATTTGATATTGGCAATCAATGCATGATTATTGGTATTGGTAATCAATGTATGATTTGGTATTGGCAATCAATGTATGATTTGGTATTGGCAATCAATGTACGATTTGGTATTGGCGATCAATGTATGATTGGGTATTATCAATCATTGAATTATTTGGTCTTGGCAATCAGTGCATGATTTAGCATTGTAATTAATATAGGATTTGGTGTTGGTTCTCAATGCATGATTTTGAATTGGCAATCACTGTATGATTTGATACTGACAATCAATGAATGACTTTGTACTTGTATTCAACATATCACCAATACACTTTTCATTCTAATCGTGGAAACCGCACTGGTATAATTGAATTCTTTACTCTCAGTTGAATATCAGAGTTTGAGGTTTTTGGGCCATCCTAAGCATTTCTGTAAGGAGTGCAGTCATAGTGCCTTGAATTGAAGCTAGCGTGCCGTGATGCAGATCTCTTGCTCGAGCGTCTTTGTTTCTATTCATTTCTTTTTACTCCAGTTTTTTGCCTCTTTGAAGCTAGTGCGTTCTTTGTTTTTCTAGTTGTTGTAGAATGTTGCCACCCGAGTCTCAAGAATTTACTTCTTCGTATCTTAACTTCATTTTCACTCATAGCTCAAAATAATAATCTACTCAATTTGTTAGATATTGTGAATCAATAGTCATTCGATCAAACGAAAAATTAAACGGTAAAATTACATTTTCACTGCCTTTTACGACTACAAACAACTTCTGATTCCGTGGTGTCGAGATTCCAGTGCTCCATAAAAGTGTACACTTCAAAAGTGTTCTTCAGAAAAATCGTGCGTCAAACGTTAGCCATGAAACGTCAGTTTCTTCAAGTGCTCTTTAGACAATACTTCAGTAGCTTTTAGCAGGACCATCACACAGAGTATTTCTCGGAACCTTGACCGCACTGGTGGTTTCCACGTATCATTCTTCCTACGAAATAGTTGTCGTTTTCAATAAGGCAATCTATTCAAAGCTTGTATACGTTCAACTCTGTCAAAAGCTACTTTAAGGAGTTTAATTCTGCCTTTTCTGACTGAGGCATTGTTGACGTAAGACGTGCAAACCTGTCGCTCGTTACACTGGCAAATAATTGTTGGAAGGAAGCGTAGAATGTGAGTGTGAAGTTTCTTCTATTGCATCAGTAGCAGCAGCAGCAGCAGCATCCTGTGCCGGGATGTCTCCAGGATGCTGTGCTAGAATCGAATGCCAAGTGTGTGAAGATGAGCGTCTCCGCTTCTCCTCCAGCCTTGCTTTTTGTTGCTGGTGTTACTTTCAATGTTCGAAGTTTTGTTTTTAATTATGGAATCATTTTCAATGTTTCCAACGATTAAATAGGACACTAATCATCGTTACTTGTTTTAGTTCTAGCAGTAATGGTAATGTAGGCTTTCATCATTTTTGTAACTGAATGGTATGCTAGGCGTTCTGGAAGCGTTTCCAATATTGTCACTCCTGAGCAAGTGTTTCGAAACTCATGCAGAAGTTATACTCCTTTCGACGGGAAGAGAGATATTTAATCGTTCTGTGAAGGAAAATTTGTATCTGCGTTGGTCAATTCAGAGTTTTGATTGAGCAGTACATCCGGGGAAAGTTATAGAATTAGTACGGTGAAAAGAGAGCTGTGGATATAAATATGTATTGGATATTTTTTGGAAATTAACGAAGGTAAATCCAATATTGAAGTCAAAGAACATTGAACATTATCGTCCTTAAGACAAAAAGAAAGGATTCACGTTGAACACCTCATTCGTCAAAATATTGTATTTTCCGGAATTGGTGAGCTTTTCGTGATTACAGATTAATGTAACGGGAGGTTCTTGGCATTCTCAAATCGAATCGAAGGTGGAAGCGCAATTGCAGCGTTTGAAACTAATCCAGCCTAGAGGCTGGAACTAATATGTTTCGCCTTGTTAGGCAAAAGCAATGAAAAGTGTGCCAAAAAAAGTGCCCCCTAGTGACCTCAAACGTGTCCATGGAGTAATGTAAATAAATGGCTAATCGTCACCAGTATTTCCAGCGCAATAGCACAAGTCCAGCCATGGATGTGATAAAACTCATGTTCGTGTGTCAGACGGTAAACAAATTTATTTGCTCATTTAGGTATCATTATTTAGTATTATTTAGTACTTTTTCTTTTCATGGTACGATTAGAAGTCATCAATGTGATCATCAATACTGGCGATCCAGCACGTACCTTCTTCGGTACCACGTCTATGCTTCGTTCCCCATCCTTGTTCAAACTCATTCCCAACAACAAGTTATCGGCTTTTACACTTGTTTGTTCATTGTTTCTATTTAAACTCGGTATAAATTCTTGCACTGGAGCCAGGTGTTCTTAAGGGTTCAAAAGAATATTCAACCACTTTCGCATATATCTACCTATTGATTCACCAACCCTACCAGGTTTTCAGCTCCAGCCCGCTTTAACCACGTGATCTACAGCACGACCAAATGTGAGCGAGAGCCTGCGTTTCCTCCTTGAACTTTGCGAGGCCTGAACGTTTGAGCTGCAGTCTCAGAATTTGAACTTCAAATCATCTACTTTTTACGGTATTGTGTTATTTGGAGTTAAAATTGGTGCATAATTATGGGCCTGCTAATTATACTCGCATAAAATGAGAAGACAGACCTGTTGATGTACTTTTTTCTCATCATGAGGTTTAAAGACTCTTCCATTCATTTTAAGCATTTCTGCTCATTCGAGAACGTGAAAGTAATCAACATGATTGCAAGATTCGAGCGTACGCACAACTTATACGTTAATAAGATTGACTATTTATTTCTGAATTAAGTGTTTTTACCTCACCTTCTGACATGCCTTTCTGCGTCGCTGGGTCGGTATAATAATGCATCTCTCGTCTGCGAGTTCATTTAAAAAAAAATTATCACTTCCTTTACGTGCTCACTGCGAGTCATCCCGTTTAAGTAAGGGAGCTAAAAGCTGGCATTGTATTTGTTCAGTGCGAGGTGCAGCTGGTGAGATTGCTATTACAGTCATACTGCCTAAAATGAAATGTGGGTAAAATGAAAATATCCTGATGTGTTATTTTTCAAGCTAGAAATATACAGCATGCGTCTTGCCACCGTCTATCTACATGAGCGTTACAACAACCACCCCAGCGCCCGTTACATTCCCGCGTGCACGCTTCACAACCACCCCAGTGATGACATTTGCCACGACCGCTTCACGATCACGTGCTGCTAGCGCACGTAGGTCAGGGAGCGCGCTGCCGTTTCAAGTTCTCGGCAATCAACGTAACTTTTCATTCTTGTTTCAAGTTACGAGCTTGCTGTGAAAAATTTTGAAGATTACTATCGTAAAAAATGATCGTTTTCATTTTGTGATGACTGTAGACGTGTGAGCCCCCTACAGTTAAAAGTAAGCAAGGAGGTATGGTTTGAGAACTGTATGTCAATAGTTCGGAATTGTCTCCTCTTATTAAAATAGGAGTGTAACTGTGCTATTGCTCGGGTGTGTTCTGTTTTTTTTTGTTTATGTACTGTAGAATTTTGTGTCGTAATTATTGAACTAAATGTTCAACACTCCGTTTTCGTTGGTAATTTACCGACTATTTATGTGAAAAAACATCTTTGTCAGTCGAAACGTCCCTATCTATTTCGGAAGTCACCCTGCAAGATTTTTGTTGTCGTAATACTGGTAAGTTACCTTCATCGGTAGAATTTCAAATTAGCGCATAAAATACGGTGTGTGCAGAGTAGGTCAGGCTCTACAACTTTACTTTGTGGTTTAAGTAAATTTTGAACACGTGTGCCTACCACCGTCAGTCTTAATCTGTCATTCATTTATTAAGGGATTTGAACTCTCTTTTGAGAAGAACTGTTTTATGTAGAAGACATAACTTTCATCATTTACTCATTCCCTAAATGATGATAAAGCTCATTCAAAGAATCTATGAGAAAATACCGTCATTGTTGGAGAGCAAAATGAATAAAATGAGTCGTTCAGTGATGTGGAATTCATGAGAGGTGACGGCGTTTGCTTTACTTCGTACCTTTGTAAATTTAAGATTTTCGCGAGGAAAACAAAGCTTTAGGGGCGGCGGCCCCAGGGAAGCCCCTTGCGTAAACTGTGGAGTCCGTCGAAGGTTTCCTGCAAAATTTCAACAACTTTGAAAAGTTCCCTTAACTTATAAATACGGGGCTCTTAGCCAGCAAAGATCAAACGCTCGAGAACAATTTTGCCAGCACGAGCATGGAAAAGATTTCGTTCGTGATCCTGCCGATTTGTGCATTTATCCTGTTCTTTCTTGAAGGTTATTGAGCGTGACAAATTTTAATGATTCTCAAATGTTTTAATGTTGTTTTATCTTGAATTTCTTTCTTTGCGGCGTACCCTGTATCATAATTGGCAATTTTGATTAGGAAAAACATTCACACCGATAGTTTGTTAAATAATAGCTAATACGTGCGTAAAAATACAGGGCGTCTCAAAAATATAGACTCACACTTTAAATGTTGTAAACATGCTGCGTTTTTTGAACTGCAGGTGTGTTTAATTCATCCCAGCATGGCAAGAAAACCCATTTAACTTGAAAAAGATGTATCCTGAAATGCCTTTGAAAGATTGAATATGCAATTGAAGTGCACAGACGATTCAGAACTGAATTCGCTGAACTGCTCGCATCAGAGACAAATTTGAACCAGATGGAACCTCACGACAATGAACTTCTTTTTGTGAGGATATCTCAAAACCAAAGTTTATAGTACCAAACCAAGAACTATTGATGCATTGAAATTGGAAATTAAAAGACAATGTCGCGATATTCCTTATGACCTGTTTCGCGACGTTTGCGAATCCATTGGTGCGCGTTATCAGCATAACCTGGACAAATATGGTTAATTTGGACATCTGCGGACATTATTCCTCAATTAAATTTGTCTTTTGTATTCAAAGCCATTTCGTTTTACTCTATGTTCATAAATAATGTGTTTCCTGTCGTTCAAAGTGTGAATACATTTTTTTTTAGATACTCTGTAGTTAATCAATTTGGTGGTCTTCGGTGGTTTGAATAACTGCTCGCCCTCCCCAGGGGAAGCACACGGTAATGGACAATGTCTCAGGGTTGAGGACTCTCTCTCTGGCCTGAAGCGAAATCATTACCAAGCTCCCTCATGTAGGTAGGTGTGCTGACCATCTTTTTGTGCCTCAGTATACCTTTTGTGAGACATGGTTGCGGCAGACTCTGGGGGTCCCAACAACAAATTATCGGCTTCTACACTTGTTAATTCATTGTTTCTATTTAAACTCGGTACAAATTTTTACGCGGGAGGTAAATTTTACACGGTTCAAAAGGAAATTCAACCACTTTTGCACATACGTACCCATCGATTTACCAACACTGCCAGGCGAGAGGTGCTGACCATCTATTTCTGCTTCAGTGTTGGGACCTTTGTGGGACGTTGTTGCGGCAGACTCTGGGGTATATTTGTGTATTTAGCGAGCTTTTGTGGTCTCATTATCCGCTTATTTAATTCGCAGCGGTGATGTTCTCGTGTTCGACATGAGAACTGAAGTCTCATGAGCGCGTTTTCTTATTCCTCCTTATTATAATTGTGATTCGAGATGCGCAAGACAAGTTTTCTTCGAAATATATGCACGGAGATCGGCGCATTGTAGAAAAAATTAACAATTTGCTCGCAAAATTAATCAAACAAAGACGAACACTGCTTCAGGCATTAACTGTTCTGTCGGTATAGGTTTATAATGGTTTCTTTTTAGATTTTTTTTGCCTGAAACATGAACTTCTCCAGTTACTGCATCGAGAATGCGGCGTCGATCCGGCGCCTGATATCGTGTCGCAAAGCTTGTAAGAATTTTACAGTATAGTGGCGTTCAGGTGCGGTTTTTCTGAGCCTAATTTTTCAACAATTAGATGGTGCGTCTGACATTCTTGGTCGAGATATACGTCTGATAACGGGTATCGTGCGACCAACAAGTCTTCCTTAAGCTGACGGTTTTGGGGTTATAAAATCGAACGTAATGTGATGTAGCAAGCTTATTCATGAGGAAACCTCTCTAATTATTATTCTTTGGTTGGTCATCTGATCTCGAGTTCTGAATTTTACGGTTTGAGGTACCTCAGATACTGGTCGTCATTTTTTAATTTGAATTCTGCACGTTCGTTCTCATTTTGTCATTAGTGTCTCTAGCTATTGCTTGATTTTTCAATCCAGTGTTGTGCTGATAAGTAATTATTCAAGAATTCCTTCTCTTCATTTAAACTTGCAATAAAATGAGGGATACTTAAATGCGAACTCTGCTTTCAAAAGGTTCGTTCTGTTGGTGGTTGTCATGCCCAGCAGCAGAATATTGCTGAAGCTACTTGTCAAGGGTTTATCGTATTCTTGAGTACTGCACAGTGTGCCTACAGTTAGTATTTAGTTAGGCTGAAGTTAATGATTGCGTAAAGTGCTATTTTGTCATAGGAACTACATGCTCAATGGAAGTAAGGTGCTCGCATTGCTGGGAATGGATCATGTGCTGTAGAATTTTGCGTTTTCATTTTATTACTCATAGTAGACCCATGGTGCTAATGATGGTCGTGCGTTCATTAACACACTGACTGCGATGGGTTAAGGTGGAGTTTAATATAAAACTCTAATTTAATGACATGCGTAGTTAAAATTTTTAGAAATGCTAAACAATAACTGGGTACATTAAATGCCAATAATTTTTGAAAGATTGTTTTTAAAATTTTCAGTCGACACATCGATGGGTCGTTTCGCAGCTGGAAGAACTTGAAACACGACTCACCGGTGGGTTGTATCGCAAGCAACGTGTTAAGTAATCACCCACTGATTTTCTTCCGTTTCCACTGTCAAGGCAGGATGAGTGTCTGCTATGGAGGACGACCGTCTAGTTGGAAAGGTTCTGAAACATACGAAAAATCATTCAGGAAGAACGTAACTGAACAACATTACCTCGAGTCAAACCGGAGATGAATAATGCAGGATTACCTCAACGTAAACTTCATTTTACAGGCTAGTTCACAGAACACGTGAACTTGGCCGCTCTTCAGAAAAACACTTTTTGGTTGCCAAGGGCATAGTGCTTGTCTCATCATCCTGCTGCGTGCGGTTGGTTGGATTAGCTTTCGCCCTCGTCCGTGAGAAGTGCGCTGAAGAAGCTCCGTTTGAATGCGCAACACGAATTGCTAACCGGATCCCAAGCGGCGCTAATAGCGTTCTGGAACGGGTCATTGGTGGTGCTTCCGAGGTTTGGAAGCGTTCCTGGAAATATTTCAAAGGACGGTTAGTGAGCGTTAGAGGCCTAGCATGAGCGGCATATACGGTGCAGAATAATGCGTACGAGCGCGTGGCTGCGTAATGCGTGTGTGGCGCGCATGAGCACCATACACGGCGTATATATTAATGCGAACGAGCGCGTGACTGCATAATGCGTATGAGCGCATGACCGCGTAATGCGTAGAGGTGCGCATGGCCGCGTAATGCGTAGAGGCGCGCATACCGCCGGGTCTACACGCACGAGCCACTGACCTTCCTGAAGTAACGGAAGCAGCGGCAACCTGTACTGGTGTAGAGGGAGGGACCTCAGCTTTGGGGGTGGGTCGAGTGCTGAGTCGGCTTAGGTGGGGCGAGGGGGAATAGGTGGGGCGAGGTGGGAATAGGTGGGGCGAGGTGGGAATAGGAGGGGCGANGGGTGGGAATAGGTGGGGCGAGTTAGGAATAGGTGGGGCGAGATGGGAATAGGTGGGGCGAGGTGGGGAATGGCCGTGTACGGAGTGGAGTAGAAGAGACGGTTGAAAGCCAGGAACTAGAACTGAACTGGGAATTTATTAAACACATTTGCAGACGAGGCTTAACTGCACTTTAAGGAAAAACTTTATGAACGCAATAGGAATAAGAAAATGCACTGGAACATAAAATTTTAGAACCAGGAGCGTGGGAGTGGATGATTTGCGTTTTTAACAGAACGAAATACGGAGAAATGTTTGCAGGAGTGGAAGCAATGAGCTCGCCCGTCCCAATCTTGATATGTGCCGCACAGAAAAGATTTTCGAGCCGGAAATATTGGTATCTCAAGGGCCTGCCGTGGAGGTGGCGCCTAGCTCCATGAGGAAGTTGACTGCTTACTTCCTCCGAAAACGTTCCTGGGACCGAAATCATATTTTATCTTTTCGGTCTGCCCCATCAATTTTTCTTATATTATGACTTTTTCTGGAAACCATGTTTGTGCACAAACGTTTATAAAAATTGAACGCATGTAGGCTTTTTCTGAAAGTAATTTTAGACGTTTAAGATATTTTGCTATGCCACTACTGTTCTTTTGATTAATTGAGTTACTATGGAATTTTTCGTCAATTTCATTTTTTTATTATTATATTATTTATATTATTTTGTATGATGACATAGCTCTGTATCGTAGGTTGTACCTCAGTGCTATGAAACTAGAGTAAAAGAGTTTTCTGTGCTAGCGAGAACGAAAGTTTTGCTGTTATATTTTTGTAATAGTACTTTTCAATATGTTTCAGTAATATTCTAGTACTCTATGTATTAGTGCTAAAAGTAATAAGCGCTAAATTTTTGTCAAGTGATGGAGCAGAGACGCACTAACTTCATCTTGTTCGAAACCAAATGCGGATAGTTTGAAGTGCACAGTAACATTTATTTCAGGAAATAAATCATAAAAACTCTGATCTATTTTCTCGAATTCTTTGATCAAGTTAAACCCGAGCATTGTAAAAAAAAATATTTTTTGATCATTAGAAACATGCAAACTGAAGGCATAAAATATCACATTCTTTCCACGGATGCGCTGGATATCGCTCAGAAAATGTGCACGACATGTAGCATACGAAGCAATTCTGAAATTCGAAGCTTTACGGTGTGCGAATCAGAAACGAAATCTAAAGCTCCAAAGTTATTCAAGTGTAACGCACAGTTACGGCTTTCATCATGAGACCGAGCTGATGATTGTGAAGGAACGGATGGAGGGATACAAGCTTGCTCTAGTGTAGCACACACGCATCTCTGCTGCACGGTTGTCAGGTAGATTTTTTTTCATTCAAAGTCCTCGATTTCCAAAATAGGCAGCTGAGAAATATCAAATTTTGGAGTTTTGAACATTAATAGGTGATTTGGCCTCCTTTTTGAGAATTTTTTTGTTCAGATAAAAAGACAGTTTGGTCTACTTTGATCGGTAAAATAACGTATTCAGAGGCAAACTGGTAATTGATTGTGAATATAAGTACTGGAAACGGCATCCTCTGTATTTAGAGCATGAGTCTTGTCTTCGTGTATACTGCAGCAGTTAGAAAATAAATTTGTGTGGAGTGTTTTGATGCCAGACAAGGTGAATCGGTTCTAATTTCATTACGTTTTAACCAAAGTTTTAAGAAGTTCTTTCAACATTTTGTCATACTTCTGTGATGGCTTCTTGACTATGTAGTGGTGGGTTGATATTTAGTACGTCGATATTGACGCTTTGTACGGAAAGGCATTGGAATTTGGCGTAGAAATTTTACATCAATAATTCGAGCTCCCCAGTGGCAGGTTATGTAGGCCGTCATTTTGTTGAAACAGAATGATTTTGTTAGGGACCATCTTTATTCGGTTCACCGCCGTCCTTTTTCCATCCCCTATTAATCAAGTTTTCAACTTTACTCTCACTTCAAAATCTTCTTCCGGTAATGCCATTTCTATTTCGCAGGGTGTGGAGACACACCTTGTGCGCAGGTTCTCCGTGTTTTGGTTTTATACTAACCTCCCTCTTTCTTCTCAGGGGAACATCATCACTTTAACTAATGTATAATCTACTAATGCCAATAAATTTATTTCCCGCTGTTCTATGTCACTGATATTCGTACTGTGAAGAAATATTTCGCGTTTAATTTTTCACAACGCGATTGAAAAATTGAACATGCTGCGAACATGGAGCTAAGCAAAGGGTCACAACATCTAACGGCATATATGCAGTAAAATTCTATTATTTATGAGGTTGTGTGGGACATTTTAGTTCTTCAATGGTGTTTCCCTTAATAGTTTCGCAGGAGCAGTGTTAAAGTCCGGGCTTAACTTAAATTAGATAAGAGTAACCATGATATCTTCAGTTATCTTAGTCTGCCTGCCATTTAGAGATGCTTCTTTTACTGTTCCCATAAAGTGCAGCGTGTACGCGTACCGTTACGTTAATGTTTGCATTTTTTCTTTGAAGTCAACTGGAAAAATGTTTACTCGCACCGAGAGAGCTTTCTCGCTCTCAATAAAAAAGCCTGGATTGTCATGATAAAGTTCAGCAAGTTCTTTGCTCTTGGCCTATTCAATTTGCACTCTAGTGTCTTCGTTTACTATATTGAAGACAGTTTGCTGAGCCTATTTTGACTCGCTTTTGAGGGAATTTATCAAGTGTTACTGATTTCGCGCAATTTTTCAAAGCTGTCAAATGGCTTAGCCTTGGGCTCCGACTCGTACGTACTTTATGTCACTTTATTGCAAGAATGCGGCAAGGTTTTGTTTGCTGAACTTATCAGGAGAAGAGCACATCGATTGTCGGAACTGGTTACGAGTAAACAACATCAGCTCGTCACTAGCTGCCACCTATACCTCTAGGTCCTAAATCGTGCTCGTTTTTTTAAAAATTTCATTCGATTCTTAACGTCATTATGGTGCTATGGTTAGTTGAGTAGTGGACGAATCACGAGTAGTTCTATGATTTCAGATAAAAAGACTTGAAGTATGATACTGTTTCTTGCTTTTACGTCCATAATGTGTTCGCTTTTGATTTTGATTTTAAGCTATGGTCAAGTCTAATATGTAAATATGATTATTTTAAATTCGAGTTTTTCTAAAATTTTCGGTTTAGTGTTGATAGATGGTGTAGCTCAGGAAAATTTACATATCCGCACTCGTGAGTGACTGGCGTTGCGCTAATTTGTCCAAACTTACATATAACCTACCGAAGTGTTTTAACCTTTTTTAATTGTTTAAGAAGATCTAGGAGATTTTTTTAAACATGCTTTCCCAACTCGCCTAAGATCAAAATCTTATAATACGAACATGTTGTGAAGTGCGTTTACAACTGGTGCTCACAACCGGCGATACTAGTAAATTTGCTCGTTTTGTTTGTGTGTAAATTATGTCACTGTGCATGGCACGGCGATGCCGATAACACGCCTCTCACTTCCTCCCGGATATTGGCCCCGCAAGTTAATGCGTCAGTTTTAATCTGCGCACAACTTGAGCAAATGCCCCTTTTGGCTTATTTACAAATCAGCTTAATTACCCATTGCGCAAAGTTACGCGCTGTTATTTAAACAGGCGCCCGGCTTATTTTAGTGGCGTCGCTGGCCCGTTTGCCCGCCTTCTGGTGAAGAACACGGCTCATATCACCTCGCTGACGGTATATGAGCGCAGGGTGTCAGACGTGCTCATTCCCGTCAACAAATCAACTTTCGTGTTTGCATGAGCTTGTTTACGCGGCTTGGGCCACGTACACAATGCTCGCTCTCGTGTAGACAACATCTCTTGTTTCCTACACAAGCCCGTAAATGGAACCTCATGACTCACGTTCTGTCGCCGTCTTTTGATCAGTCTGAGCGTGGAGTGAATCAGCGGTGGTGTATCAACCGACACATCTAATATTCCGAAGCTCCATTAGTATGCCTGCTTACTTGCAGTGTTGTGTCGTCGCTTGACAACATGATTATGGAGATGTTATTTCTTGCTGTTGCCCCCCACATAACTGCCACATCACACAAAATGGGCTGTGTTGCCCAATCGGATTATCCTTGCATATTCAGTACGTCTTGCGAATATCTGTAACGCAACCTGAGAATGGGTAACAATGCGGCTCATTTTATTCATGAAGAATAATGGTAGCATTATGAAATTTCGAGTTTATTAGAAATGAATTCGTATTCTATGTAGTTTACAAGTAATTGTGTGGTGAATACAACCCTTGAGCTGAAACTGCTGCTTTTCATGACGGATACCCTATCTAAAAGTATTAAGCTCCTTGTAGAAGTCCCAAGTATCGTTTAAATAATCAAGTACCTATAAGGAACACCAATTATACCCTACTAGACCTGTTTTCTAAATACCTACATCCTTTTCAATGAAGTCCTTCAATGCCATGGAGCCGGGTTTTTAAGACATTGTATCCATTAAGCATTCATTTCGCCACGCAAAAGTTATTTGACACGGTATCCTTCTTACACGAACCGACAAGACATCATTCGCCGTCTCAGGCAGGACCTCGCTGCTAATGTATTCGTAACTGGAGCGAGTGTCGTGAGCCACTCGTATTTCATGTCACACGATGGGTGTGAGAGCCAGGATGTATCCAAACTTTATTGTTTCCAGAACTGCTCTGCTCGTTGTCGGAGAGAGCTAAAGCCTGTATACCGGCACATGGCGATGCACCATACTTTTCTGTGAGAGGAAAACTGTCATCTAATGTTGGTATAACTTTGCAACCTTGTGGTGAAAGCGTTGCAATATGTCGTTTAATGGATCTTTTACCTCTATCGTTTGTTTGGTTTTCATTCGTTAGGAATTGGAGTTTTTGTTTCGTTGTGCGATTGACCTGCTCATTTTAAGCTTCAATCTTTCGTACTATGCCCACAACCAGCCACCGCTGTATCGCTGTTATCAGAAGCAAGGAGTCCCTTGAAACGACCACTAACATCAACGTTATGTCAGATAAATGCCGTTCATGCAAATTTTAAGAAAAATTTAGATATTTTTCACCTGACTCTACATTCTGTAAACTTATTCTGTAAACACATCCTATACAGGCTAATTTTAATCAACTCCCTAAACGCTAAGTTAATTAAAAACTACTCTCGATGAGCTGAGAAAAAATAAAATTGTTTGTGGACTTCAGACTGCAACCGTATTGTCCAACGACCTCCAGCTTCCATCTTCTTAATGATAGGCAATGAGTTCATGTTAGATAGGTTTGTCTATCTGGGGACCAGGAGTGATCCTGGTAGATTACCTCAGCCATGGATAGGTCTTGGGGACTTCCATTTTTCGCGGTCACTGATTCTTTTTGTCTTGATGGCTTCTAGGTTATGTTTTCTTTTTGTTCCTCTTCCTTTCTAGGTCGCTGTTTCTGTGCTCAGGGCAGCCTGTGTGGGAACACACCTTCTTGTGACAAATTTACGCTCTCTTGTCATCTCGCTACCTTGTCACCTGGGCCACTTTGTCAGGTTGTCTACCGTACGATGTCAACCATGCAAGTATATTGCCACGTAATGTTAGTCATGTATTGTCTATCTGATCGTGTTTGTCCTGGCTAGTTGTTCTATTGTAACGATTTTTTCTATTCCTCGGGTACTGTTACACCATCAAATATTCTATCATCAAATATTCTACCATATGATTTTCTGTCGTGAAATGTTTTCCCATCAAATTTTATGGCATCGAATGGTCTCCCATCAAACACTATTCCATTAAATGTAATGTCATAAAATGTTGTCTTATCTAATTTTACGGCAACAAATGTTATGCCGTCACATTTGATGCCATCAAATGTAATGCATCAAATGCCATGCAAACTTTCCCTCTCGTACTCCTCTCTTGAAAATTTTTCACCTTACTTCAGTGAGAAATTTCAAAAAAATGATCACGTATCTCTCACGTACTTGCTCACTCCAAAAACTAGACATCTCTCAGCAATGGATGTGGACATTTTCGCTCGAAAAGACTTTTTTTCTCGAATTAAGTAACGTTTCAGGTCCCTTCCGTCGCTCGAAGAGCACCAGAAAAAGAGCTCGTAATTTTAGGGCTCGCGCTAAATTTTATGTTCGATGGGATGCCTGGAGGTTCCTTTTATGCTCTGCTGGACGCATCTTCGCCCAGCGTCCGTGACTCGTGAAACTGGAACACTGACACCTGGACTGACGCTGACTTGGGGGCCAGCCGCTGTTTCCCTTGTGATAAACCAGCGATTTTCAAGTTTCTTCAATCACGGTGTCCTAAATAGAATCGTGACGCCTGAATTGAATGTGCAGTGTTAGGTTTTTACCTTTGGACATTGCCCAACTCTTGCGTGATCTTTCAAATGCATTGATGTCTTGTGTGGCAACTTGTTAAATTCGGCTGATCCACATTAAAAATTTTAATGCGTTGTACTTTTATTAACAAGCCACGCTTCGCACTGTCTTTTGTCAACCGGGATTAATTTCCGTTTACTTCTGTCCACCGTTTTTAGGAAATCAGTTCGTCTCTGATACGTACTCCTTAAAACTAAAGAGAACGAAATAAAGAAAGTCCTAATCCAAAACATTACGACTTGCTCCAATCAAGAGTGCCCACATCCACATTTTATCCTTGATTTGTGAGTAAGAATTCAGTTCCACAACGAAGCAAAAACGAAGGTCAATCTGATCATTTTTCCTGTTAATCCGATGCTTATTAAAGGCATTAGCCTTCATTCGTGTATTGAATGCGATTATAAAAAACGCTCAGCTTCATACTTAGTTGAAGTTAGGTAATAGTACTTTTTTCGTTGAATGATTTATTTTCAAAGGTAACATATTTTTTGATGAAACTGCATTTCGGCAGTGTTACTACTTAGTGCATGGAACGTTATTTTTATTTCTTAGTCATTTACTGGATCATTTGATTATGTTTACGTTTCTTCTGTACCATATATCATATCGTGGCAATTTATTCTTGTCTAATTAGCAATGTGCTATTTAATGCTTAGTAAGCAGAAGTAATAACCCATCCAACTAATCAATGTCTACACCATTTTAACTACAGTGATACTGTTACATCGTTACATTTATAATTCATTGCAGGTCTGCACCAACTGCTTTTATCTTCCTGTTCCTCATCTGTTTTTTATAGAATAGCGTGAGAAACTGCGACTTGGGGAGCGCTCCAATCTTTTATTGCCAGCCGTCGGTACAATCGAGAGCTGTGGGCGAGCTCGAGTTACCGCCTCGGGTTGCCACTTTCCTCCGCTTCCCCATTGGGGATGAGTGTCACGACAAGAGTTTCCCTACTCCAGTCGCACCCAATTTCCTTTCCTAATTGAAAAGAACGACAGACCGCCTCTGACTCGCTCCAAGCAAGCACCACTCGTATCGTTTTTGTGCACTTTTCTTTCCGCTGGACTCAGGCTTCGAACAATGCTGTAGCATTTTTAGAACGCTTCATTATCGGGGCAAGGTCTCGATCGAAACGGAGGTTTCCTGTGCGGGTTGAACTCGACTATTCAAGGGGCACTACTTGCCCACTCTACACAGGTGCCGAAAAAGGGTGCCGACTTGACCGGAGGTAACTGTCATCGCGTCCTGGTGTTAGTTGTAAAGCACTTGAAGAACCAATGTGCGAGATGATATGTATCAGACGTGATTGGAATAAAGCATCATTTAATGGGCAGTCTACCGCTTTCAAAGAGCTAAATGATACGAATTTTAACCTAAACCTATTCGAAGCTATTTTGGCTCAAGAATCTTCAAGTGTTTTAATTTTCAACTGACATTTTCGTAGTTTTCCTGAGAATCCCCAGTTTTGGAGACGACTTCCCGATCAGTTATAGAAAATCATTTCGACTATCTCTTGTCTAGCTATGATCACAAATTTTACTTGTCCTTGTCCATAGCGTTCGAATAAACATGTTTTCCGAACGATCGATGTGTGTTTGCCATGAATTTTTTTGTCGCTCAATACCTTGCTGTGCTCTACCATCAAAGAGACTGGTCCGCCTCCCTGCGTTCCGCTCTTGGTTTTTAATATCCACCGCATGAGATTAGCTTGATTAACGGTTGGTCGGTAATTTCCCAGACTTTGAATTCAGCTAATGAGTAGAGAACTCAAGGTGGTTTTGCTTGCGTCAGAAACGTTCATCTTAATTACATATTTCTGGGGAAAAAATGTGTGTTTGTTGGCCACTCCCCTCAGTGGGCTGAACAGGTGGGCTCGTTAATCGACCTCATTTGTCATAGCTGGTATTTTGTTCAATGACCTCAGTGTTCTAAACAGGAGTCCTCATCTATTGATCTCAGTAGTCGTCTAAACAGAGGTGTCGCTGTCCTCACCTATCAGAGAAGTTGAGCCCTCTAATTCATCTCATTTGTCAATTCTGCGAAATTCATCAGTTGATTCCAGTTCTCAAATCAAGTGTTTCCAGTCAGTAGCCTCCTTAGAAAGCAGTTCAATAAACTCATACATTGATCTTCAATATTTGAATTCCGCTTCCATCGAGCCATTGACACAGAGCCCGGCTGAGCAGCAGATACGAGACCAATGGTCTTCTTTAATTGCTTTGTTTTTGCACGTGGCTCGCGTGCTGGCACCAAAATTCGGCAGAGCACCGGAACATTTGTTGTGTAATGACGCTTGTTTTTGGCGGCGCTCCTCTCGAGAAACGACGCTCTCGAGTACCTCATGAATTACCCGTCGTCTGAGGGGAATGTCTTCCGTGTCCCCTAATCTCACCTGGCCTTTATTCTCGTCTTCTGTTTGTTAGGGATAAATGGTTGGAATGTGAGGGGAACATGGAGTAAATAAGTTGAAATTGAACTCGTGATGAGAAACTGTATCTGTTGTTGTTTGGATGAATGGTTTGAATGGAAGGAAATGAAGAAAATAAGTTGAAATTTAGCTCATAATACATTATTATTATAATAATACAGTATACAATATTCAATAATACATTATAATTTATTTAGAATTATACATTATTTAAGGAGCTGCGATGATCGTTACTTTTGGTTTCATTTATTTCTCATCCATCGCTACCTCATTCTAATTCGATTCTATTCTAAAAAATATTCTTCATTTCGATGACTTTTCTTTCCTTTTCTGGGTGTTCAGGACATGGACACAGCAGTATTGAGGTTTTTCAGTGCGATTTGTGAATAGAAAGCGCACTCGCTTTAAATACATGTAATTTATTCTCCGCAAGGTCTCGACAAGCCCACACACTTCAGCAGTCATCGGGAAATTTGTTTCAAGGTTTTAAATTCATATGTATTCAGAACAAAAATACTTAAAGTTTACGAGACTCGTTACCCTCTCGGCATCGCGAGAAATACCTTCATAATTCAAAGAGGAAGAACTTGACGAGAATATGCTACAGCTCATTTAAAGGAGTGTTAACACCAAATGCTGATTCATTTTTTGAAAAATACTGCGTTAATTATTCGCCAGCAACATCATTATGTAGGGAATTTTTTTCAAGCTTTATCTGGCGGCCAATTTTACCGCTTCCTTTTTCTATGTCCAGATAAAAAAAGATACACAAAGATTAGATAAACAAATGGTATTGAAATATTCGTTTCAATATCCGTAGACTTCATTTTCCTAACGCTTCAGAAGAGCTCGTTCTTTTCCGTGCATGCTATGTCCTACCACTGGGTCTGCATTTATTTAAGGACTACAGTGGTATTCTATTGGCCTTTGGTTCCCCCACTTACACGAGGGGAACTTTCATTTGCCTTCTCCGCATTTTGTGGCAGGTCGCTTCGCATTTTTGGTCCCTGAACAGTTACTCTCCCACTCGCAACTCATCCCAAGTTTTGTACTTCAGAATGCCAACGTGAATTGATATTCTTCCTATTTCCATTCCCGAACTCGATGATTGCTTTCCCTTGACGTTGCCATGACTGATAAAATTCCAGCGCTTGAATTTTTCACGAATTTTGTAATTTTAGAGCTTGAATTTCGTTTCGATTTTGCAATTTCACTCTTTAATTTTTATAGATTATGTTGTGTTGTATAAAGCATGATCTTTTCAGAGCTGCTCACCGATCCCTTATAAATGTATTTATTTAGAAATCTGTTCTGGCCTCCGAATTTTGTGCTTTATTTTTACGCGATGTTGTGGCCTAAATGTTCGAGTGCACTCGTGTACTTTTGAGCAGCTTAGCGTCACCTGTCGGCCAGTCCACACTAAACGTGTCTACCTAAGTGTTTCGGTACTGAATTCAATTTAAAAAGATTTGTGAATAGATTTTCAGAAATATGTTCAATAACTCTAGCAATGAATTTACTAAACACTATGAAAACTGTTATTAAAGCTCTATAATTTGAATGGTCAATATTGTGCTTCAAACTTTCATCAAAAATGTTGTTCGTGATACTTTATCAGAGGAAAAATTTTTTTACTGAAAGCCTAATGTTGCTATATCTCGCACAAATATTCAATAACATACATTGTCACTTCCCATGGTTTGATCATCCACTGAACACCCCGTGCAAGTTTCCGATGATGGACAGTGATGGCTGAAACCAATAATGGTAAGCAATGTTGGCATTCCAATTTTGGTTTTAAAAGTCTCGTAACCATGCTACAACAAAGGCTCTAATTATACTGTGGAATTTGGTGGTGTGAGTTGTGTAGCGTTGCGTGATGTGACACCTTGCAGCGCAGCTCCTCAGCTCATCTCCCAGGCCATGCATTTTGATAGGTTATTTTAGTGCCGACTGCCTGCAGGCTCTGCTTTCGAATTTGCGGACGACATTTCTCACCGCAATCCTGGTTTCTGGAGCCTCCGCAACACCAATTAGAGCAATAGTTGGACCACAACAAATATTTTCAATTCCATCTCATCGAGTAATGCTCCAGCTCGCTCGAATTACGGAGGAGTTGGGTAAGTTATGAACGTGACTCATTCTCATGAATACTGCGTGGTTTCAATTTCACGTTTTATTCCTTAACGCATTCATTACGATATGACCCACCGGTGGGTCGTGCTTAAGTTTTGCCAAGTTTGAAACGACCCACTGATGAGTCGTTTGGAAAATTGCTGAAAATTGTTTTAAATTAATCGTATTTGATATGTCCAGTTGATGTTTACAATTTATAAAATTTTTAACCACTTTAGACTTAAATTTGAGTTGGATTATGAACTTCAGTTTAACCCGTCGAAGTCAATGTGTTAATATCATAGCTCGGTAGCTTTCTTCTTTAATATAACAGCTCGATAGCTTAACGCAGTTTGATTTTGTGTCTGAAAGGCTCCGACCCATTCCGTGTTTGGGTTAGCGCGCTCATATCTGGAGCCAGCTAGCCATCTCATCAGAGTTCTATGCATGCGTAGCACCGGAATTTTAGCTCAAGACGAACACCTGCTCGGTTGTGCGCTGTCCGCTACTTTTTCCTCGCTATCGTAATGAGGCAAGGCGACCTCCTGGCAGCTCATTATGCCAGGGCTCATATGAACGATCGTTCACGGTTCGGTGGCCATTCCGAGTCTGTCCCGGCCCGGCGTCTGCCACCGACCTCTCCGCCGGCATTTCTCAGGATTATTTCCTTCCGTTTGCGTCGTACAATCCGCCTAATAAATCCTCATATAACTAACGCCGGCTGACGAGCTCGAGCCTTACGTCAACGCTGCGATGAGCCTGTACAAAAGTTCTCCAAAATTCGCTCAGTTTTTTTTAGTTGCGTCGATGAACTCGAGGTCTTTTTCTGATTTCAGACTCGTTTTCAGACTCGTTCTTTAGGTGAAACATTGTCGTCGTGAACTGAAATTTGAGACGTATCATCTTTTTATGCGACCGTCTGCGTGATAGTTATTTTCATGATTAATTACCCGTACGTTCCATCCCCACATTTCTTTCACAGTCAACTGAGGAAAACTGTACCTTACAACGAATCTCATATTTTTTCGAAACGAGTGATATGGCAACTTTCATGAAAGCTGCCTCTGACCCACCTACTGCTTTGATATACTATAAACCACATTACTTGAAGCAGATGCTGAACATTCCAGTCATGAACTCCGTAATTGTTCTTATCAGCGGCGCTAGTGAAGACATCAAAGTTTTTAGGAGCAGTCGTACGAAGCTCATCAAGAGAGAAGCCCGCTGCTGACGCCGCCGAACTTTTAGCGCCAGAAGCACCGCTGAGGGCAGGCCGTTGTGTGGTGTTATGGTGCGGCAGCTCCGGCCGTGTCAGGGGCTTCTTAGCCTTTTGTGACGCTTTAGGTTCAGTGCAAAGCAGGAGAAGTAGGTTTTAGATGTAAGCTACAAGGATGAGTTGATTATTTCTAGGAACTTGGCCTTTGTCAGGGTGCTTCTCAGCCTCTCGTGACGTGTTACGTTTGAGTGCTAAACAGGAGAAGCAGTTTTTTGATGTAAGCTACGAGTATGAGTTTATTTCGAGTAACTCGGCCTTCGTCAAGGTGCTTCTTTGACCTTTGTGATGCTTTACGTTCGCGTGCAAAACAGGAAATTTTTTCTTTAAGTAACCTTCTAGTGCGAGTTGATTATTTCCAGGAACTCGTCTTTTGTCACGGTGCCTCTTAGTCTCTTGTGACGCGTTAAGTACGAGTGCAAAACAGGAAAAGCGGTTTGTTGGATCGCCTTTGGGGCGGATTGGGGGGCTTGAACTAACTAATAATCTAATTTAATCTAATTTTCTCTTTTTTGATCCCATTTGTTGTGGTTGGGGACGCTTAAACTATAATTTAAAAAATTTTTCCAGAAACAAGCATCATTTCAAATTATGTCACTTGTTTTGAGTCTCATTTATTTCCCTTTTGAAGGTTATTTGTTGTCGTGGCATTTGTATGCTTCCCCTATTTAATAAAGTAATTTTGCTGTCCCCTGCCGCAAAGTATTTGTTACTTTTTCAAGTATGTCTACGCATCACTATTCCTACAATCGTTTCTGTGTCGAAATACTTATTTGCTTAATTACTTGATTATTCAGTTTTAGTTTCGTCTGATGTTAACTTTTATTACACTTCGGTCAGTGAAGAATACTTTGTACTTTCCACGATGAAAATAAACTGAATCATTTCCATCTAATGTTTTTTCTCGAAAACTATTGGAATCTGAGTCTCATATAATGTTAATCTTTCAAGTTTTTTTGTATTATCCAAGAAATACAGTTGAAGAAATCACTTTGCAGAACATTGATTGTGCATAATTTTGCTTAGACGCATAATTTTCATTTTTATTGATTTAAAAACCATGAACTGTGACGCGTTAAGTACGAACTGAACTATACTTTCTCCTTTCAAATTTCAAAACTATTTCCGTTTGGGATCGCTTTTCATTTGATTCTGCAATCTCGATGTTCTGATCGCGAGTAAGCGTTTTATATCTTTCAATTTCGTAGCCTAGAGAAGTGGCACCGTCGCGTTTTTTCGGCTGCTCTCCTTCTGCGACTGGAATCTCATCCTTGATAGCAGACGTGACGGGCCTGTAGAGTTGGGAGGCTGGCCGCAACATGCGCGCCCGACCGCCGGCCAAACTCCTCGCCACTCTTCAATCTGGACGAACTGCTGCTGGTTGTCGTGCTAGTCCCTGCGTGTTTCCAATATTTCATCGAAACTTGCCCGCGGAGTGAGAGCGAGCAAATGGACAGACAAACTGAAATGAAAAAATGGCAACCATGAGGAAAGGAATGCAATCCACAGTAATGGAAAAAAGGAACTTCAAATTGAAGGGTAAGAAATGCACGTGGATTCCTAAAATCGAATTTTTAGCAGGGTGCGTAGCAAATTTGGAGTTTTTGCAAAAAAATCTGGATTTTGCGTCCAGAATAGAATAAAATTATTTTCACAAAACACTAATCCCCATTTCTAACGTGGGCTTTTCGGGGGTATGTCATTCCGATTAATAAGTTCATTTTTGATGCAATACTCCTTTATTATTATGTGACTTGCATTCATTCTTTGATCTGAATGCTGCCAAAACGATTCGGTGCTTATTTACATCACTGGCATAGCTCTAGGATTTTAATTTTCTAGCAAGAAAATAAAGTATTTGCTCGTTCCTTCTGCCTCACTAAAACTTGGTCTCGTTCCAACTGGCTGTTAAAGTTTTTCAAATGGAAAAATTCGTAAAAAAATTACTCATCCTTTAACTATATAACGGTTAGTCTATGAAAGGCAACTTTTCGATGCTGGTCTGCATGGCGCTAGGTTGTATAAGAATGTCATCGGTTACATGATTTATATGCATGGTTGCGTTCAGCGTTCAACTCTTATGAATACCAAAGCACTTCCATATAAATTTCCTGCATTGTGAGGCTGGGCTTCTGTCTCTATTTGATATTCAATTTGAAACGATAGGGACCGGAGTCCTCGTTGTCTATGAAGGGATTTGGAGGGTCCATTTTCCTTCTTTTATTTGTAATGATACACCAGCTTGCTTTAGTAGATTGGAACAGCTTTAGATTTTAATATTTTGAATTCTAAATATCTTTCCTCCACTTCGGGATAATACAACTGTTGTCTCTACGGAATTAGTCTTCTCATGAGGTTAATGCAAAGTCCTAAGCGGAAAGTTAGGTCGACCTTCTTTCTGTTGAAATAGAATTCGTTTTTCGTTTAGTTAAGGTCCATTTTTTGGGGGTTCACTGTTGTCCTGTTTTACAGCATCTTTGACTTGCTTCTTCAACTTTTATTTTGTTTCGTCACCTTCCTTCTCAACTTACTGTTTCTATGAGCAGGGGATCTTGTGTGGGCACATACCTTGTGTCAAGATTATGCGTTCCTACCTTCATACTAAATAATGTCTTCATACTTTTTAACTTTGAAACGCCTTTTTTTGGCAAAGAAGCCTGAAAGTAAATTATCATCTAACCTAACCCGTAATGCTCGTCTGATGTGATGCTCTTAATCCTCTAGATGTTCAATTATAAAGGGCAAATATTGTTTGCAAAATGAAAAGTAAATTGCCTTTTCACTGTGCTACTTTAGCATGTCCTAGTTTCAATGTCCTGTATTGCGGCAGAAAGGCCGCATTCTTCCTTATTTCAACGCAGATAGAATGGCAGAGCAGGGCCACACAGCCTGAACTATATAGTTACCCCCGCAGCACGAATTCAGCTGCAATCTCTGCAGCTTCAACGATAGATGGCGCGTAGCTGTACTCCACAACCAGCTTGAATAAATTATTATCATTCTAATATGGGTGGGGTTTCTGAAGCGTGCGACGTCCATGTGCGAGCTTAATTCTCCACCGCGCATTGTCTTCAAATAAACTGCTCCTTTGTATCCAGTGTGTTCAGCTGGGAGGCTTGCGCGCATGAACGGACTAGAATGGCCTGCCTGAGGCTTCCTTTGCAGTCTTGTTTGCATGTTCTGGCAAGCACTTTGTTCTGTCCAAGGCTTTCTATGCAATAGAATTTGACTTCCTGCTTTTCATTTACACGTGTGAACTGTCAACACGTTAGGTTCGGCGGGTTGAACTGAAGTTCAATATTTAACTGATATGAGAGTAAATTTTAAAGATTAATTTTAAAATAACGAACATTAAATAGATCGTGCCCTCATTTAGTTTCCATCAAGTATTTATGAAAATTGAGTTGGTCGCTAACTGACTGATGGTCGGTTAGCAGTATTATGAAAATACCTTCAGTGACCACCGGTGGTCACGTCGAACTCAGTGTTAAAACAACGCTTATTGCAAATTTGGGATCCCATTTGGTAGGTGAATTAGTTTACTCTTTTCCCTACACAGATCACTTGGGGTGATGTTATATTTTCTATTTGCGGACTCAAGACATCAGTCGCTTCAAAAGTGTTGTTTTGTTAGGTTGGTTCTCGTATCATTTTTGGAAGCACCTTTTCAGTGTTAAGTGCTGATTACTGAGCATATTTGTATCCTATGGGAAGCATTGGAAATGTATTAGGGATTTTTCTGAAGAAGAGTTCTCATTAGTGAAAATTCTAACTCGTTTATGAAATGTTTCCACAAAGAGCGTAAATGTTGTACTCATTTTCATATGCATTCATCGTAATCATGAATAATTTTGTTACTGCGAAGAAAAAATACACACTTAAAACCATCCTGGTGTATGTTGAATAGAATTAAAAACCTTTGCCAACGCATGTTTCATTTCCCTCGCTGCACGACTCCTTGTTTGTAAATTTCACGCCAACTAAGGCGAGTTGTGTAAGTAAGAGCAGAAGAGTGTCCGATGTAGCAGCAAGACCCGCGCAGAGGCAGCGGCTCATCACGCTTTTAAGAGCCGTTACAGCTGCTGAGTGGCCCCGCGGTGCCGGGGCCGTCTTGGGGCCCTAGCTCGGCTCATTTCTTGGCGTCTTGGGGTCCTAGCTCGGCCCATTTCTTGGCCTCGTGTGCCACTTTACGACACATAAACCATTGCTTCGCTGCACCCAACGCCACCGCCTTCATCTCCATGCATCGCGCTCTCTTCACTTCGCATGCGAACTTTTCTCCGGTCTGAGTTGATCAATTGTCCTTGGCTTCGTGTAAACCCCCATTTCGGGCAGCAAATTTGCATTTCGTTAATGCGGAAGTTTTTCAATAGAGTGGTGGGGGAGTTTTTTTTGTAGTCGAGTCCTTACCGTTTCTTGAAGTGTTATTCTTTCTCACATATTATTTGGAAGGTGTGCAATCGGCCTAGGCGATATTTATTGAGTTTACCGAAATTAACTCACAAACAAGGGACATCTTTCCGACACTATTTCTCCGTTAATCAAGATAATCTCCAACTTGAATTTAAATTATTGTAGATTCTAGTTGATTTTATGCAGGATCATCCTGGCGGCCGCTGGTTTGGTCAATTTTTTAGTGTTCCTCGGATAAAAATCTCTTAAATTTTATTCTGAAATTGGACAGCAATTCTTTCGTAGCCCTTCTAAAATTCTATTTCTTTATAAAATGTTCAATTGGGCGGTAGCGCAGGTTTATTCGGAAAATATTCACGATTCTCATGCCTATTGAAGTTTATTTTAAGCATCGTTTCTCTGTTCGATGGTCAACACGGGGAGCTTAAAAGTTAAACCTCTCTTATTGAATCTCTTTGATTGAGGCAGGATCTTATGGTCGTCACATGAAAAAATGAACCGTAAATTCAGGAATTCTAGATCATATTCAACGCTGAAGTTCCCCTCCGAATTTTGTTAGGGAAACTTCAGATGCCTCGCAGAGGTCACTGGCTTGCTAGAGGTTGCCTCGTTGCCATTCCCACGGTTAACCTGTCGTGTGTTCCGCAGGTTGTTGTGGCGGGGGAGGAGGGTAGGCCTCCTTGCCCTGGCTGAATGGCCGCTAATTGCCTAATGCTCTTGATGACTCATATTAGGGCCTACCTTGCCGTCCTAATTGCCTCCACTGCCGCTGCTTCTGACAGGTGCGCTAACAGGTGTTCCGGCGGTGATGGGGGTCATGTTGGGTGGGAGAGACGTCATGGGCGAGCTGTTGCCGTGCGGAATATGCTTTGCTATATGATGCATACGGTGATGGATAAGCTGTTGTGGTCGGACACGGATATGCTACATGATGCAAACGTTGATAGATGAGCTGTTTTGGTGGGACATTGCTATTCTATATGATGCATACGGTGATAGATTAGCTGTTGTAGTGCGACTTTTGCTTGGCTAAATGATAAAAGGGGAACTGTTATAGTAGAGAATATGCTTTCTTATTTGATGCAAACGATGATAGGTGAACTGTTATAGTGCAACATCACCCATGCTATATGATGCACAAGGTGACAGGTGAGCTATTGTAGTATAGAGTGAGGTTTGCATTGTAATTAGTGATGTGGCTCCTATTTAGTTGCAATGGAAATGTTTTTTTATGGGACTTTTGTATTATGCAGATGGTAAATATGCATCGCCTACTATGATTTATAAACTATAATATAATAGTAAAAATTGCGCGGTGTTCATCATGAATTGGCAAATATTTCCAATCCAAAACTCCTGAATTTGTTTAGTTGTTCTGTCTTTTAAATCTTATTTATATTTTTTGAGTCTTAATGGAAAAGTGTTGAAATTATTATAATTTGTGTATAAAATCAATAAATATTGGAGCGACAGAATGAGGTCCTCATAAAACAATAGTTTAGGGTAGTTTTGTGCCAGCTCAACCCGGAGAGTGGCATCGTTTATATCTCCAAACCTGCTCTCATTCCTCATAGTGTAATAGCAGTGATACCGCATACCTTATGGGCTGCCTCCTACGCCTGTTTAAGACGTTGTTTTGTTTTTTGCCCCTCATGTTCCTCCCTCACCCATTCTCATTTATACCGCTAAAAAATCAGAATTACCGATGGGCATGAGGATATTTCTAAGCTTTTTGCTGTGTACACTTCCGCTTAAAAAATCAGCCTGGTTGTTTTAAACACTGATGGATTAGCTAGAAATTAGTTTTCAATTATTTGAAACAAATTAGAGCATTTATTAACGCACCCAAGCTCTGTACTACGCAATGGACCTGAAGTAAGGAAGGAAAAAGCGTGAGCACGTACCCAAGCTCTGGACTGTACGGTGGTCCTGAAGTAAGAAAGTAAGAAGCGTGTACCCAAGTTCTGGACTGCCCGATGGTCCTGAAATAAGAAGCGTGTCCCCAAGTTCTGGACTGCCCGATGGTCCTGAAATAAGAAGCGTGTACCCAAGTTCTGGACTGCCCGATGGTCCTAGAATAAGAAGCGTGTACCCAAGCTCTGGACTGCCCGATGGTCCTGGAATAAGAAGCGTGTACCCAAGCCCTGAACTGTCCGATGGTCCTGGAATAAGAAGCGTGTACCCGAATTTTGGACTGCCCGATGGCCCTGAAATAAGAAGCGTGTGCACGTCCCCAAGCTCCGATGACCGTTTGTCGGTGGTGAGGGCGTAAGCAGGGCGGTCGGACGGCGCTCTCGAGCGTAATCTCATCGGCGTTTTGGTAATGCGGGCAGCGTGCCGAGCTCAACTCCGCCAGTGGCCGTGGAATACAAAACTCAGCAGCGCCTCTCCGTCGAGGTACTCTGCCGGCCACTGCTTCGCTGGGATCTTTAACATGTCTTTTGTTCTCCTGGATGAGAAATATTACGATAAGTTTGCGCCTCCGCCTTTGTAAATTGAATTACATTTGCGCCAGCCAGCGCATCTCAGCAGAGGGATCTTTTAAACGCGGAGCGCTAAAGCCAGTTTACTGGGCGGCTTCCAAGTCTTGTTAGGATTGAGAAAGTTGTCTCGTTTCATTTATTTTTCACAATATTGAGTAGAATAAAACGTGCATCAATTTTTCAATTTTGGTTTGGGGTGTTTTGGGGGATGAAATGTAAGAGTTCACTGGCAAGTTATTCTGTTAGCTGAATATGTGTTAGTAGGAGTGAGAGTTAATTTAATTTTGTGTCTGCATTCATGCATCGTTTAACAAATTTCCACTTCTGTGAAACACGATGTTTTCTGTAATTAAAACTTGAAAGCCTTTTATTATTTCCTCGAAGCTTTCAATGAGTTATAAAAAGTAAAATAAGAGGAGTAATTAGATTTTTTATTCTTCCTAACAGCTCATTTTTACTGAAGTTGTCGTTTCCCGAACGAGACTTCCTGCAAGTTTTTGTTCTCCGACGTTCCTTCGACTTCCCTTAATTTTTCTCAAGTGTGCCTGAGCGATTTTTTGTCCTCGTCTCGTTGAAGAGGAGATTTTTTGAGGATAATTTTTCAAGTGATGGCACAGGTGGCCGCGACGGCGGCTAAATTTTTTGCCCACTTGCCTTTCATCAAATTACATCAAATTCATCGCTTGTAAATAAATGTTGGCTCGTAAGGCCGCTTCATCTGCGGGCAGGTTACCGACGCACGGCTGCACCTCTGCGTCTTTCAGTACTTTGTCTTATTCTTTTTTCATCTATTTCCTCGCCAATTTATGTCTTTGAAAAACATCATACTCTTTAGGTCACATGAATGTTCAATTAATAGTTGCGTTCACCATTTCTTTTCTTTGTGTGAAATCATTTTCTCAGTCTTTCCCAACACAAATATCTTATTTTCGAAGTCAAGATTATTTCCTCCTTTGATAAAAGTAGCCTTGTATTGAATATAAGTGCAGCGCTTCATTTTCACTGAACATTTCGAATTATGCATGGCGTCAAATTTTCCTTTCAGAAGATGCAGACTCAAGTCTCGAGGCGTGAAGATGTAGCGATTGGCGAGGACTTCCTTTATTGCTTTTGAAACTCCGTTGCCTGTTCCTCGCAATCAATGGAGTGAGATGGAGGACATTTCTATTCAAAGTTAGGGTGAATAGCCAAGCTGTAGAAGGTTTCTGCAGAGCGCTGGCGCGTTGTTCTCTTCCTACGACTAGGATTTCTTTATTCGTTGATGGTTTAGTCCTTAAGAAGCTATGTTTTAGATCTATTCTTGTGAAGTCGTCAGCTCGGTTTTGATACAAACATCTTGTTCATGGAGACGCTCGAATTGGAACTCCCTTCAGTGGTTTTCAAGTTTTGTACCAATGGAAATTGATGCTCCCAAGAGGAAAGTGTGAAGTCACGGGCTAGATGTTAGGTATGCCTTCCTTTTGTTGAAATAGAATAAGGGTCTCGTTTTTTAACGGAACATTTTTTTCGGGTCCCAAAGGTCCCATTTCTCAGCAACTATTACCTTCTTCAACTTTTATTTTGTTTGATAAGCTTTTTCAATCTTGCTACTCGTATTTCTATTCGCCTGGTGTAGGGACCAATTTTGTGCATGGCTTCCGTTTTCTTGTAATTCCATACTAAGTAGTGCTTCCTTCCTTCCACTCATGGAAACATTATTGTCGTGATAAAGAATGGCTTAAACAAGCACATTATCCAATCTTTGAACGGACCCTCCACTAGAAATTAATTACCATCACCGTGCAAGCGACTTCGACAACTTCACGCTACACAAAATTCAGCTAATTCGCTCAATTTTCTGAGCCCAGCTTATTTCTTGAGAATTCCGTTTGGCAGAAAACACAAAAATGGAGCCACGTGTTGTGCAATCCCGTCGCGACTGGCCGCGCTGATCGCCTTATAACGGCCGTATTCTGGCGCTCCAATGCTCGCCTCCAAAAGTTACTCGGCACAGAAATTGCAGATGTTGAAACTAAAAACACACTCGCTGCAGCGCTCCCACCCATGCAAATTGTTGGTATTAGCGCCGTTGCTGCTCAATCTCGGCCACTTGGCTCGTCTGCGTTTCTGGAGAACTCTCAGAACTGTTTTTTGCCGTTTTTTAAGTTGAAAATATGACTCGTAAATGGAGGATTTTTTATTACATGTTCTGTTCAAATTTATTCTGAACAGTGGTGGAAAAGGTCTTTCCTATAACTATCCGTTTTTTAAGTTGAAAATATGAGTCGTATATGGAGGATTTTTTATTACATGTTCTGTTCAAATTTATTCTGAACAGTGGTGGAAAAGGTCTTTCCTATAACTATTGGGATCTAGTTTTTTCTGCATTGTAAAAGTATGCTCAAAATTTGGGATTCGTGTTTCCTGTCTTTATGTTTAGACTTCAGCTGTAATTTTTAGTATCTTATGCACGTTTGGTGACTGATAATGAATTTCAAAGTGATTTTACTTTCCATATTCTTTCGGGCTCCTTGATTTCTTTGAGATTTTCTTGACGGGAAATTTTGCTGACTTGCCGTATCTCAGAAAACAATTTATGCTATATGCACGGCATTTTGGTAAATATATTTGAGTTATCAATGGAAATTGCTGTAAAATGTTGTAAATTTTTGTTTTAGTCTAGCCCAGTTTAAGGTTAATTAAAGAATTGGATATTCGAGCACATACACAGTTTACGAGACATTTCGGCGAACTGTTCGTCTGGTGAAAAGTACTTGTATTGCAGTGAAATGATTCAAAGGCTCAAAATTATCTTTACTATTGGGCAGCAAAACCATTCCTCAGTATTGCAATGACAGCCTCCCTCGATTGAAGGTGCAGATCGCGTCTTTCTTCGTACTTTGTACGCTTTTGGCTCCTTGATGAGTTGAAACAATCTTTCTGCATGTTCAACAGCTTAACTTAACTTAGGGAAAATGATTTTGAACAGAATTTATTCTGTTGATCAACATCGCGATGATTTTCATTGCATGTAAAAACAAAGAGTACAATGCAAATAAAACTTTCATGCAACTTTCAGTTAGTTTATGTTGTTTGTATTTTTACTACGGCTCTCATGACTTTTTTTACTGAATCGACTGAAGTTGTTACGCGGCTTTGTATCAACCCCTAAATAATAGAGCTCACCTCTCAGCATTTCCTGATTTATGATCATTTTAGACCATTGGCATTGTGTTTGCTGTTATTGAGCGCAGTCGATGCGTTGATCGATAGTCAATTTTGCGTGGAGTGGCAGCTCTCTGAAAGCCTCTTTGTTTCGTTTTGCAGATAACGTCTGCGAAGCTTTGACCAGCCTTCGCCATGTTTCTGAACCCTTGGTACGGAGGCGAGGCGCCGCAAACGGCGAACGGAGGCGTTCTCAGCCAAACACACTCCTCAGGGGGGCTTTATAATAAACATCAATCAAGCATCTCCCCCGCTGGGACCCTGTCTCCTCAGCCATCCCCAGTCGCGGCTCACAGGCTCACCACATCGCAAACATCAGCATCACCTGCGCCTTCTCCTACACTCCTCCCTCGTAGCAGTCACCTCCACACGCATTTTTCTTACCTTAATTCTTCCCCTCTAAACTCGTCCTCAACCAATACTACGTCTTCTTCTGCCACGTCTTCTCCCGTTCTACTTCGGGCTAGTCACTCGCCGTCCAGTTCGCCTCGGATCAGCCGCAATTTCAACACGTTCAACACGCCGCACAATCTCCAATCGTCTTCCAACAACATCACCAACATTTCCCTGACTGCGGCGGCGGCGCTGCCCAAATCGTTTGCTAATGCCAACAACGCTTCTCCGAGCCTCTGCTCGTTCTCGCTCAATGATTCCGGGTCCCTTCACGAGTCTTCCTCGAGTGGCACGAACACGAGTAGCGGGTCCTCCTCGTCGCCTCTCCCGTCGCTGCAGTCCCATGATGAGATCGTCGAAAATTCTGTGACGAGTCTCAAGGTGGGACGGTCGCTGACGTGCGGACGGGCTGGAGCACCGCCTCTCCACGTCCTCCAGAACCTCTTGGATGAACTCCAGATGAAGCTTCGACCGGGCTGGACCGTGCATTGCACCACCGATGGACGGTACTTCTATTGCAAGTGAGTACAAAGTAGAGCTAATTTTCGCCTTTCAGTGAGTCGATTCGAAGTTGAGTTGAAAAATTTGCTTGTTGTCTTCACCACCGATGGACGATACGTCTATTGCAAGTGAGTAGTGTCGAACTAAACAACTGTTACAACTGTTATATTTTCAACTCTCGGTGAGTCGATTCGAAGCTGAATTTAAAATTTGCTCAGTGCCTTCATCATCGATGGACGATACTTCTATTGCAAGTGAGTACAGAGTCGAACTCAACAATTCTGTTATATTTTCGACTCTCAGTGAGTCAATTCGAAGCTGAATTAACCCTCTACCGCCTAATTTTTCTACTCATATTGCCGGTATTATAACCACCGTTATTAGACGTGGCTCTAGCATCAGGTTGTCTCCAACATCACATT
>JACJUY010000083.1:135155-187084 GCA_014220935.1 Platorchestia sp. MABIK
GTGTACCATGTGGGGAACGTGAGGCGGTAGAGGGTTAAAAATTTTCTTGTTGCCTTGCTCCATTTTATTTTGATTTTCTCTCCGCATTTTTTTCTCAAATAAATGCGCTCAATTGAGGCAGGAGGCTCAGATTGTGTGAAATAAACATTTACGTTTTTTCAACGTGGCAACTATTAGCTGTATATCTTATCAGCAAGGTCTCGTGAAAAGTTTTTCTTTCGAGTGTAATAATAATGCGGAAGATTTTGCGGAATAAATTGTATTTAATTTTTCGTGAATAAAGCATGGGAGTTGTAATTTTTTTTTATGATTTATGTGTTTTCGCTGTTGTATCTCAGACCATTTGTCTATGATGGACGTCAATGAGTTCAAGCGAAGTTCAGTGAGTGCATAATGCAATATTAAGCTAATTGCAACTTTATTTTTAAAAACACCGTCTTCTGTGAAGCAAAATAAGCGAGAATTAGTTTGGCATTCGCGTATGCGAGTTTGTTTTGTTTGCATTTGTATCATTCGCTTTTTTCCGCACAAGCCTCGTTACCTTGCATTAGTCTCAATACAATATTTGGCAACATCGAGGTCCAATGTGGCTCATTTTAATCTTCACGTCTTCAGTAAAGTAATTTCAAGTTTCAATGCTTCTCCATTTTATAGTTTTCATCTGATTTTTTTGTTCATTAGTTTCCCAACGTTGCTCGCTTTAGCAAATTCTCTCAGTCTGTTGCTGCAGTTTAGCGAAGTACGTTTCGATTGCAGCTTAATGGCGGCCATGCATTTCACGAGAACTGCCCAGACCTGCCCAGTTTCCTCGACAAAGCCACCAGCACACTGTCGCCGTCCTGTTTATTTTAACTCGCTTTTATTCTATTCGAACGTGAACCCATAAAATAAGGCCGACTGCCCCATAAATCCTGATAAACAGACATGAATGGACTTTCTTTTGAATAGTAATGCAAAAATATCGACTGCCGGCCAGCTTTCCGCCTTGTTGGCTGTCTGATCCCTGAGTGAGACTTTTGTAGTGTTTTTGTTGTTCTGTTTTTAGTAAACTGAGAGATATTGTACATATAAACGTGAAAATATGAATTCTGTTGTTTTAGTAGATAGTGCTTTTAATCATGAACTGAGATATTCCTTGAAATTCTTTGTCGCAAAAAAAAACGAATTTATTTTCAATCAAGAATTTTCTTTGAAAGCATTAAAAATTTCGAGAATCGCAATAAAATGATTTTCAATGGATTTCTGTTTAAACAGATGTTCACTTTGCTAGTCTCCGAAGCGTTTTCGAGTTTTTTTCTGTCTTATGAATAAAAATGACTAATTTAGTTAGCATTTTCGTCGTTTTTAAATTTTTGTTCAATGTTATTCGCTGCTCAAGGGTATTTTTTTTTCTCTTGAAAAGCTATTTTTCACATACAGAATGCACAATTTTGTTGTTGTTTTTCATGTAACATGATTTTTCATTTTATTTGCAGTACAAAAATAATCGTAATGCACAAACTTGTTGAAAATTGCAGTAACAAATTGCTGCAGTCAAAATTGCAGCAACAAACGTTAAATGTTACTCATGCAAATTTACGTTCAGCTAGCCACCTCTAAACCAAAGATCTGGGTAATTCCGTTGTCCTATGTTGAGGTAGCCTATTTATGCGTCATAAATTGCGTCTTCAATAATCCAATACTGTTAAGAGCCCGTGCCTCGCTGCGCAAACGAACACACATCACGGTGACAAAGGAGCATCAGGTCTTTTGCGCATGCAGCGAAGCTCGGAAATTGGGACTTTGACTTGCCTTCCGCTGCTGTCTTCGACTGTTGTCCTCCGCTGTTGTCCTCCGCTGTTGTCCTCCGCTGTTGTCCTCCGCTGTTGTCATCACCTGTGACCTGAAACGATTACATCTGCGCTCACTCGGGTGCTTGCGTTATGCTTTGCACTTTTAATTTCAATTTTGGCTATTTTTTGATGGTAATTTAAGGAAGTTTGTATGTCTTAATGGGTGAGAAGTGCATTGTAGAACTGTTCATTCCCCTGTAAATATTTCTTTGCGAAGCCGTACAAAATGTGAATTTACGATGAACTTCACAAATAGAACTACGTTAAAAAAACTGTGTGAAAATTTTTTAAATACGGTTTTTGAGAGACCGTGAAAAAATGTCATCCACTATATAACGTCTTGAATGAGCTCGAGGTTATTTCTATTCGGCAATAAGTCTTGATTGTACAGTAAAACAGTTTGTTCTGGATTTTTGCAAATGGATGCAGTCGTTCAGAAAAACATTGAAATTTTTATTCGTAATTCATATAGAAGTGAAGGTTCCGGTAAAGTGGATCTTTCGGTATCTATCAACAGTAATGCAGTCATGAAATTAACACTTCCCCATAGCTTCAATTTCTACCTTGATTAGCGCCTTGGTTAGTTCACAAGCTTTAAATCCTGAAATTAATTCAAACTAAAATTTGAGTTCAATGTCCTCCAAAAATGTAACCATTATTTATTGAGGCTCTAGGGTCAGAAACATCCCATTGTTGCCCAAAAATTTTCGGGATTTTAAGGCTGAGAATAGCTCATGAACATTAAACTTTTCATTTTTTGATAATCCCAAAACAGGTCTCAGGACACAGTTTTGCTCCTTCAACGAAAACTCAAAACAATAATCGCAATGCATTCTAATGCCACACAAAAGTTTGTCATCCCCACATGGTACTCAAGTAAATATTAGGTGCTGAACATATGTTGGCAGGGGTGTAGACGTGCAGTTAGAGCTGAACACATGTTGACCGAGGTGTAGACGTGCAGGTAGAGCTGAACACATGTTGGCAGGGGTGTAGACGTGCAGGTAGAGCTGAACACATGTTGACAGAGGCGTAGACGTGTAGGTAGAGCTGAACACACGTTGGCAGAGGTGTAGACGTGCAGGTAGAGCTGAACACATGTTGGCAGATGTGTAGACGTGCAGGTAGAGCTGAACACATGTTGAGCGAGGTGTAGACGTGCAGGTAGAGCCGAACACATGTTGACAGAGGCGTAGACGTGCAGGCAGAGCTGACCACATGTTGACAGAAGCTCCATTATCTGACGCACAAGCCGTGTTTAGGTGGCCTGTCGCTCAAATAACGGCCTGACGTGCGAGGCTTCCAAGTCTGCCCTGCTCGAGTCCCCAACACAATTCTACTCAAATCCTTTGCTTCATTTGCAGCTTGTCGAATGGCATTCTCTCCTACAACAAAGGGACACGTTCATTACTGTGCAAGTTCGTTAGACATGCTGCAGTGTATCGCTAATTCAAGTGATACATGTATTGTTTTTTTGTGTTTTTGTAAGAAGGGGTTTTCTTTTAGTGTCTCAAATTTACGTGCTAGACTAGCTGTTTAATTGAAGTTTCAAATTATTTTTGTGTTATTGGGGTAAATCGGTGAAATACAATTTGTCCCGTGATCCTTGGCTAGTTGTGCTTTACCATTTTCCAATTCTTTAGTTTGTTTGGTAAATTTTTCATAGTATGCAAGTTATCATTCAGAACTCAAAACATTTTTTCAGGATTTTTGACCAAATTTACTGCAAGTTTTTTTTCTTTCAAGTATCTTGCATGACGCTGAGAACGAATGTTTAGTATGGTGCCAATTAATGAACATTTGATCGAGATTTATTTTTCAGGTATCTTTTTTTTTTGAGTGCATCAGTTTCTCGTCTACAGCTAAGCAAAATGGGACTTCAAAATGTGCCGTCGAAATCAGTTTCGTTTACTTTTTTTTATGAAGGAAGAAGATCTGGAGCTCATTAGCATTGGCTGGATCCTTTGTACGTTCAAGTTGCCTTTTCTTGAATCAGATTATCAAGTTTGGTGCATTTAAAATTTCCGTTGGTTCCTCGCGAGAGCAAGATGGTGTCTGGGGTGCCGTTTTAGAGCTGCCTGGCCACCGGTGGGTCTATGGTATTTTGAGGCAGGGAAATGAGCTGAATTTGAGGGCTCAAATAGAATCTTGCAACAAATTTCAATATTGACATGAGGCATCTTGTAGCTTAAGATGATTCAAGTCGTAACTTTGTCGACGTTTGTTCTTCAGTTCAGGAATGAAATCTGAAGTGAGTCTTGCATCGCTGTGGGTCAGGTGTTCCGGTCCACAGTCAAAGTTTTAGGATGTTTCCAGTCGCGTCACGTTTGTTCTTCATGCAGTTTAGGAATTGAGTCGAGTCATGGCATCGCTGTGGGTCCGGTGTTCTGGTACGGCACCGGCAAACTTGCCATGGCGTGTGTGTGCTGTAATGAGCATTTAAGAACGCGACGACGGCATAGATTCTGAGCCATTCTCAACTGCCTGTAATGGAGAGCAAGTCTACAGAATGGCTTTGTTCTCACATAAACGACGCTATAACTCCATGCAACTCCCTTCAGTTGAGGTCGCGGTCTCATGGTCGGAGCGAAGAAGGAGCTCACTGACTCGTGAGTCTAAATCAGTGATTTTCGAAAATAAAGCGAGGCACGCTTTTCTTTGTAAGCACTTCCCAATTACTTTCAAATTTTCTGTGAGCGGAACATCTCGGTAAATGTTTACACATCCAGGTTTTCACGAATCTTCACAGCTTTTACTGTCCCTTCACATGTTTCCACGACTTTGTGTTTGAACTCAGAGACATCTTTTGTATTCATTGCGCGAGCATTCCATTAATCATGATGAAAATTTTAGCGACGCTGGATGTGACGTAAGTGACGATGATGACTGTTGAAGCGTCGCCAGGACTGCGCTGATGGCCGCGAGAGGGGGTGTAATATGCATAAAGATGCTCCGGAATGGCATCGTTGCTCCTGAGAATACTGTCAAGCGCCTCGATCCGCGTCCTCCAGGCTTTGAATGTCTAATGCGATCTGCATCCCGGGCTGGGGTTTTCCTCCTCTTCCGGCCCCCGGGACGTGCTTCAGCGCTGTCCTTTGCGTCATAAAGAAAAGTGTTTGAATTTTTTTCAGCCGGTTTATTTACTTGCTCGAAGACGCTAAACTTGCGTGTGCTTGCTTCTAAGGAGCGAAAAACAGTAACTTTTAATCGTCAAAATGTTACATGTAAATTCATCGGAAAATGATCAGCGAAGATATAGTTTTCTCACTTTACTTGGTTCTTAAGATGCCTTTAAAGTAGCCACCATTAACAAATGAGTAATATGGCAAGGACGGCATTGCTGTGTAGTTGCTGGGTTGCTTGTATGCTGAGAAATCCTGTCTCACGCGTAAGAATATAAAAATTTAGCTGTTCACTGACGTACAGTAAATTTCCTACTCCTAAAACTTTGCTCCTTAGCCTATATACGTCTTATCTATTAGAATATGCTCTGATCTGACTACTCTCCTCATCTCATTCAGCACTCGTGAGACTTTGATTTAAACACGTTATTTTCTTCGAAATTTTGCGAGCCTTTCCTTGCAAGCTTTTTGAGATTCCTTACGCCTCATGCTCGAAATGTTGCTCGAAATTCAAAAGCACTCCAGCACCCTTCACAGATGACGCTTAGTTTCAATCGTCACGCTGGAACGCTATTTTCAGAAGTGTGAGACGCTGTATTACGTAAAGCAAGTAGTTTCACTACGTTTTTATCCGAAGTTTTCGTCGAAAAATCTTCGCCCATGTATGAACTCGAAATTGCAGTACCTGTAAAAGTTGAACGCAATCGCTGCTCGTGTTGCCCATCGATCAACTTGACGCGTGTGTCTTGTGCGCCAGATGGGAACAAATTGCAGTGCCTGTATGCATCATTTCACCTGCTCAGCTGAGCATGGGACCTCATTAACTAAACACGTAAGGCCTCACTTTAGCTCTCCTGTTATGCCCTCAGCACCAGCTTGTGGAATACGTTCGCTGTGCTTTGAATAAATCGTGCCTTAGCGTGCAGTTAAAACTTTAGGTAACGGGGGATTTGTGTTAAGTCTGTTTAAGCTCACTCATTTCACAACTCTCCTAACTCTAATTGGATTCTTCAAACGATAGTGCAGCAATCATTCTTTGTGCGGCGCATACTTTGGAAACTTAATATCTGTTTCAAAAAACTCATTGAAAGTCGTTTGCGTAGTTTATAGTTGCTTTTAGATGAATGTTTTCGAAAATTTTTGAATATTTTAGATGAATTTTCGCAATCGTAGAAAAAACATTTTTCTACGTTTTTGACCATCTCTGTCGCAGAATAGCAGTTGAATTCATTACGATGCAGTCAAAGCGTTGCGAATTTTTTTTTTAGCAAATACAATGGCAGAAAACGTGGCAAATGCTGATGCTACACAATAATGTCACCATGTCAGCTGACTCAGTGTCTAACATTCCTTCAGTACTGGACGGGGGCGAGGGAAATGGAATCCTTCTTTTGCTATACGATCTCTATTCTTGCTGTAGTGCACCTTCCTTTAACTCTAAGGCCATGCCAGTGTATACGAGGGAAGAGACAGGTTTGGAAGCAAGAAAAAAAATACTGTCTAGAATGAAAAGGCCCCAGGAACTTGCTGCCAGTGTACTGTACACTAAATTTTCCCTTGCCTTGAATGGGAAATCCAGTGTTGTACATTTTTTCCGTTTGAGTAAAATGCGTATGGCTTTTCCATTAATTTTTTTACATTTTCCACGTTCTTCTGTGATTTGCTGATCAAATTCTTAATTATTTCACTTGGTTCATGCCGTTAAAGATACGAACTTCTTAAACAATAGCACATTCTCCTTCCCGTCATATCTTTTAAAGTTTTAACTGTTATTTCTCTTGGCTCAAATTTTATTGAAATTGCTGCATTGGTTTTTGGATTACTGCCAAATCAACAAGTTCATCCGAATATTCATAGAATACAATTTCCACCTCTTCATCTGAGATCAGATTTCCCCAACGAAAAATACTTTGGCTTGACGCGCCTTCAATTGCATACAGTAATACTAATTTCATTCTGGGTACAACTTTTTTAATTTTTCCTTTGATGTTCTCGACTTACACACGTTTCATGCGTTGCTCAATTCCTCTAAATATTAAAGCAGGAGCATTTGCTCATGAAGCTCGGACACCGTCTGTATGATCAATTCATGGCGCGTTGCTGAGCAGGGAGAGCAGCGCATGGCTTGCTGTTCCCTCCCTTTTAATTATTGGTTTCGCCTGAATCATTGATTGGACCGAACCTGCGTTAATTGCAGTCACCAAGCTTCATTAATACCTAATAAGGCGATTGCATCTCCTACAAACGACACGGCCCGTGGTTGACCGTGGCAGTCGAACCAGCCGCCACTGTTGCGCATCTACGACACGTTTTAGACAATTCATAGAATATAAACAGTTTTAACAATTCATACAATTTGAGCAATTTAAATATGGTAAACAATTCAAATGATTTAAACTTGTAAAAAAATTGAAACAATTTAAACTTGTAAAAATATTGAAACAATTTAAAATTGTAAAAAAATTGAAACAATATCAATTGCACTTTATTCAATGGCCAGCACGCCTCTGTTAACACTTCAACCGCAATTGGTAAAACTGGAGCTCAATACTCAACCCAAATTTAAATTCAAATGTTATAAGCGATTTTGAAAATAGCAATCATGAAATGAATCATGCCTTCATTTAGCTTCAATTAAGCATTTGTGAAAATTGAAATTTTAACTGATGGTCGGTCAGCAGCATTGGGAAAATCCCCTCCGTAGGCCCCTAGTGGCGCCCGTTGCGGTCAGAGTATTAACACTCATTTGTGCATCTCGTACAAAACATTTTAGGTTTGGGTTATTGCCATAAGGATGCATGAAACTAAATACTTTTATTTAAATTCATTTTCAAACTTAATTTCATGATACGTTTCAGCAAATATTGGCTCGGTTGTAATCACCAGTGTGCAGTGACTGTTGTCTGTGTGTTTCATTTTGCCCGCGATGTGGAGCAAAAATTCTCCTATGGGGTTTCGTGACGGAGATGTTATTTTTGTTCAGAGGTGATTATCCAGCGTATGTTCTAACGTTTTTTGTACAGCTTATTTTCATTATGCTAGGGCGGAGGCTTGTGATTGTTCCCCCTTTGTGTGCGCATATTTTGTACTGCTTCAAACATTCTTTGCTGCTAGCTGCTATGTGTGAGCGCAATTTGGTTCCAGTCATAGTGTAAATTTGCTCCTTCCTTTTCTCTTTCTGCTATTCAGAGATAGGCTGTCCTAGTAAGTGACTGACAGCATGCGCTAAATTCTAGTGGCTGTAATTGATGTTATTTCTTTCTACTACATTCTGCATTTTTTATTCGGTACGCACTTTCAAAATCGTTGCAAAACATTGGTTGTGCCCTTCTTGGAAAAATACTCAACAATTTTTTCCTGAAATGTACTGGATGCCTATAAATGTACTTGCCTATTTTACGTCAGTAAACAGTCAATCCATGTGATGTAATTAAAAGTAAATATGATGTCTTCATAGATCTGCATGCGCTTGAAAAAACTCTAGTAACTGGCATTTAAGAAGTTCTGTATTGTAGATTCTCCATTTTTGCTCAATTTCCGATTTCACGTTTCGGTGGTCTAAATGATACCGAACACTATACGGATCTTGCTCACGTTCCCTTTCTTCATTACATTTGTAATCTCCTGTACGACAAGAACGTTCCTTTGAAATATCTTCTCCTGGATAAGTAGCGTCACTGGCCCTTGAATTTTATGTCATTCAAGCGAAGTTTCCAATAATTTGTCATTTTCATGAAAATTAAGACAAGGTTCATATTTTGAGCTTTCAAAGAAGGCCCTTAATTCTGCTTGAAAATTTCTAAGTTATAAAAGTGGTCAAGGGCCCCCTTTCGTTACGAACTCAAAACGCACAGCATGCTAATCATGCGTGAGATTTTTTTTTTGTACTTGGAGACTTCAATTAGGTGTATTGTAGAGTTTAAAAGGGCAATCTTATCATCACATGCAAGCTTTGTGAAGGGCCGAGCTAAAGCTTAGGTGGGCTTTCTTTTTGTTAGAATAAAATAGGTTTTTGTTTTGTTACGCACCATCTTTTTTCGGTTCACTGCTGTCCTGTTTTTCAGCACCTTACTACTTTCTTCTTCAACTTTTTCTTGTTTCATGAACTTCTTTCTTAGCTCACTGTTTCTGTGCACCTTGTGCATAGATTTCACGTTCCCTCAACTCCCTGCTAAATAGTGCATTCATCCTTTTTCTCTTGGAACATCTTTGTCGTGGCTAAGGGAGGCTAAAACTTTCTTATAAAATAATAATACACGATTCTTTTACTTTCATGTCGAAATGTTATGGTGATGCAAGCATTTGTTCCGTTTTAACACAAATTTTCTGATGCATAGTTGTGCATCGTCAGATTATGTTTGGAACACAATATTTAATATTTGGAACTATCTTGATTTGTAATATATGGTATCATTCCTCACTCAGAATAATTGGAAAGATTTCTGATATCTATAGCAGTTTATGGTAGAAAGTTTGTAACAACTTTCTTCGACAACCTGTATTTTCTGTTCATAGAAAATATTTCTGCTGACATTTCAATAGTAACTTTTTTATTTTTACTTCCATCGGGACGAAAAATTCGATTTCGCTAAGTAATAGACAATACTCTCAGAATACATAAACAACGTATAATATCTGAAGTAATAGCGCTAAAGTGTTTGTCATTGCTCAAATCTCGATGATTCAGCGCACTTTCTCGGTTAGAGCACTTGCTTTGAATTCCTTATTAAACGACGTTTTTTGAAACTGTTTTCTCTCAAGTTTGCTCATCTTATTTGTTAATAAATTTTAAATCAAACTTTGTGATTGAGATCGCTAGAGGACACATGCATTTTAAGGGTGTTTATCATCAGTTTGTCGCCGGGCTTACGCGGTCTGTGTTTGGAAAGATCAGAGGACTTTTAACATAGTCCTCTGAAAAATAGAGAAACAATTATTAAATGCGCAAACTGGTTATCACGACCATTTAACCCGAAATTGAAGTAAATTCATGCTTCCTTATTACCCAAAGGCCCGGTAGTAACACAGTATCCTCTTCGTTGGAACTAAAACTTGGAATTCAATACCTGCGGAGATCCGTGAAAGTAATTCTTACAAGGGATTCAAAAGAAATCTTGAGTCTCACTTCCTATCACAATACTAGTCGTGGAAGATCACCAAGTCTAATCCTATCTCCTACAAGACTGGTCCTAATAATGTAATTTCCCAGGGGTAATTTCGCCGATCTTCAGTCAGCTCTTAAATCATTTATCGATTATATTGTTAAATATACTCCATATGACCTAAATTGTAAAATGAAGCATCTAATATTGAGCAAATTATCTCATTGATCAGTCTAATGCGAAACAAGGTTAAGTGAATTAGGTTAAACATTATTGTACTACTTAAAATAACGTGATGGTAGGATGCCCCAGAAGTCGCTGAACTTATTCGGGCCCACAGGTAGCTATACTCAAATTTAACGTGAGTATTAAGACACCCATGAATGTATATCAACTAAGAATCTTGCTTTCGATTCACCGTTGCCATGTTTTTCAGCGGCTCTGACTTCTTTCTTTGACTTTTATCTGGGTTTCTAACCTTCCATCTAGATTTACTGCTTTTATGCGCACGGGACCCTCGGCGGGAACACCCCTTGTGCATAGATTCCCCGTTTCTTTAACTCCATACTAAATGGTGCCTCCATTTTTCCTCTCTTTGAACATCTTGATAGTGGTAAGGGAGACTGAAACTAACTTATAGTCAAAAAATTTCCGTGGAAAAAGCATTGAAACTGCGATGTTGAATAACAGAGACATTTTGAGAAACTGTTTTCTTTAACTCATGATCAGCTCCACTACGTCGTTTTTAATGCCATCACTACGAACTAGCTGTAAATTACTGCCATCAATTCTATGACATAATTCATGATTCTTGGGTAATAATTCATTTGTTAATTCGGTTTGGAAGGGTTAAACATCTTGAAATAGTTCGCTTAGATCAGTGGTGGTATGTGCACATGAAGCTTGAAAATGTAATGAACTGCGGAAAAATGGGACCGATAAAAATTTTACGAGAATGACATTCTTTGCCATTAAATTATAGAATACCCGTTTCGGTACAGTAATTATCACTTTCATAGCATCTCACCATAAATTTAACCACGAACGAAACAGAAAATTAGATAAAAAATCAGGCAACTCGCTGCTTCTGATACTTTTCGTTTTCGTAAGAAGGGGGCGAGGAGGCGAGAAAGGTTAAAAGTGATTCTACGATTTTCTTTCATCACGCTAGCTTCTGACAATTATTGGAAGTTTATTTGAACGATTATGGATACAAATTTTATCCTAGCATTGTACACGTTGTTCACGAAAAATGTGTTGACTACTTTAAGTATCTATGATGCAGCATTATTCTTCTTGCTTATTTGCTTCAATTTCAAGGGATAAACACTAAAGGTATGTACGGGAATTAAATTGTTTACGGAACGTTACAGATCTTTTATTAACAATAATTTGAATTAGTGCTCACATTTTATGTGGACACCCTGAATGTACCACCTGAGACCAATTGATTCACTTAACGGTGTTCTGACATCACAGCTTGAAACGAGAAAAATGCGTACAGCGTTAAAGATTAGTGGCATACATTATTGTTTTCCATAAAATTGTGTTGTATTCTATCATTTGGCGTGACAATGAAGTTCTGGTCTAAACCGAGGCCTAATTGAACGCTAATGCTTACTACTATACAAATTTTTATCGGTCCAAATTCAACTGTGCCTATTTTTCTTGCATTCGACATAACATCCTTTTGTTGTATCCCGGCCATCAGCGTGGTAATGACGAACGAACATTCCTTGCCTCGAATAATAGCGCTTTACTCTAGCTTCTGGATAAAATTGCTCGCTTCCTTACGCTTTGTGAGCCGTATCCTGAGTGAGACACGTCAGATTCCAATTAGGGTCCTTAAAATCATACGGCACCAAGCGCAGCTGTTCGAAAACGTTAGAAAACCGAATCAAAGTTTGGCGACTTAGAAACCATCGCATCTCGGTAACTATTAGAGGTATTCGACCATTTTGTAGCCATCTTCCTGTACTTACGACTCATCGAGACAAAGGGAAATTTGGGGATGACAGCGGTAGGCATAACTCATTCTCGCTAGGTGTATTTGGCGCTTGGTACCGTGTGATTCTAGCGGCCTCAATTATTGCGGAACCTGGCAACTGCAAAATGCATGCATCGACGATACGATACGCTCAACTCTATCCATTCGCTTTATAATTTTTTTGTTTACCCCACGCACTGAAGGATGCTGACAACTATCATTTTACGTGAGTTATTACGGTTTTCAGAATATTTAGCATGAATTATTCATTTGTCTTGTGCTCGCGAAGTTACCTCAACTACAAATAGACCGGGAGTTGTATCAATCGTACCCTATTTTTTTTTTTTTTTGAGTTTTCAGGCCTTCTTCGCTATCTCTTCTTTGTCAAAGGTGTGTGAGAACACACCTTGTGCTTAGATTCCTCACTTTTCATTATCCAAACTTTTAGCTAACTGTGTGAAAACATGTTTGCGATGTAAACTGAGCCTTAAACTAACTTCTATATTTGCGTTTAGCACTCCCATGGGGAAATGTGTGAGGGCTCGAGCTGAGAATTAGGTAGGCCTTCTGTGTGTTGAAATAAAATGTTTTTTGTTATGTTAAGGACCAGATTTTTTCGGTTCACTGCTGTCCTGATTTTCAGCACTTACTACTGTCTTCTTCAACTTTTATCATGTTTCGTGAACTTCTTTCTCAACCTAGTGTTTCTATGCCCCTTGTGCATAGATTCCGCGAACCCTTATCTCCATACTAAGTGGTGCCTTCCTCCTTCTTCTCTTTGGAACGCTTATTTTTTCAGCGGTTATGAAGGCTTAAACTAACGTCTAATTTTATCTAATCTACATTTGGGAATTAATAATTCACATTAATGTTTCCCTGTAGTACATAGAAAAGATGATTTCAATCGCAAGCCAAAATATTCAAACAATTTCATACCATAAATGAACCTGGTGGAATAAACAAGGATTCAAAATTTTACTCAGAATGCGCATTACTACCCTCACACCGCAACACTCTCGTCCGAACATGCCCCGTGGTTGGGGCAAGCAGCGTGGCAGAAGGACGTGTGCGCCGCACGCAGCCGGCACAGGCGCCGCAGCACTCTCATCTCTTTACAGGTGGTCATTACCATCTTTTTATTACCTGTGGCTTGCGCGCAGCGTATCCACGCTACCGACCATCCCGCCACCGCCGCCGCCGCTGTGGCATTCGCGCGGCTCCAGCCCCGACCCTCGCGCCAGTGTTGGCTCGGGTGTGTTCGGTGGTGACGGGTTGTTGCGGCCGCTCGCTGTCCCCTCTGTCACTCCGACAGCATTTACGTGCTTTAAGGCTTTAGTTATAAGGCATTAAAGACCTTGTCGCCGTCATCTACTCCATATTTGACTTTCTAGCAATGTGTCGTTGAGTCCTAAATGGTGTGTTCTAAGAATGGATTACAATGATTGTCATTATGATGAATTGGTTTATGTTCAATATATTGCGTTTTTACGTGAACAATGTACATATGTAACCGTAAAAACTCATCGCTAGTGCGATATTCGCTATGGTAACGAATTCATATGCTTGGCAGCTTTTTTCAGAGTGAAAATAATAAAGTACAAAATCGCGCTGCATTATTTTCGTTTTTTCCATAGCTGGATCGAAGCTTCTTGAGGGACACCCTTTTCACAGAAAATCAACAGTTAAGTGGGATCAACTTATATAGGTTACTGCGATGATAAGTGCTCCGCAGTGATCTTTTGGTGGCTGTTATTCAGCTGGCTGTGCCCAACCTTGTTGCTGTCGAAAGTTACGCACCGCCTTTCGAACTGTCGTCAAGCTTGTGTCCGTCGTGGAATAAGCGCCCAACGGTGTCACTGGGTGCGGCGAGCATTCAGGTCGCATCAAAGAGTCTACGATAATTCAGTATTTATTCGTTATCGTGACAGATTGTTGGGTCCAACTTCGTTGCCCTGCGAGATGTAGTCTCAAAATGAAAGCTAAAGCCTTTAGGCACCAAAGATTCTACGATAATTCAGTGTTTATTCGTTAGCGTGAAAGATTGTTGGGTCAAACTTCGTTACACTGTGCGATGAAGTTTCAAAATGGAAGATGATGCTTTTGCCATCAGAAGTTTTTGCTCATTACGCCGTTTATAAATTTGTCCGAAGTTGTCAGCGACGTCAGAATGAGGCTAGAGCTGCCGCTCTACAGCGAGTTAAAAAAAAACACGATTCATCAAAAATTCGAAGAGAAATAATATATGTTAGAGCTTCTCATAGAAAAAGTGTGTTTCAAATTCCACAAGAATGGTTAAAGGTTAGTAGTGAGGGAGAGAGAGAGAGAGAGCGATGTAAACATCTCCCAGCTTTTTAATTTCTTGCTGTTAATCGGTGCAGCGACTAAAACTTGGAAGAGGCAGCCACTCCATGGAATGGAGCATATCATGGTGCTTGCGTACTATGCGACTAAAACTTTGAAGATGTTCCGTGGAAAAGAGCATTATCACGGTGCCGTCACACTGTGCGACTAAAACTTACAAGAGGCAGCCACACCATGGCAGGGAGCATAGCATTTCACGGTGCCTGCATATTGTGCGACTAAAACTTTGAAGAGGTTCCGAGGAAGGGAGCATATCACGCCGCCTGCATGGTGTGCGCTGACCTGCAAGTGAGGGAACTGCAGCCTGACCACTCGATAAGTGTGGCCTGGTTCCAGAGATGCATTGTGCTGCCCAACTGCCTGGCCTCCAACTAAGAATTTATTGACTTCATTGCAGTGTGCCCTGGCTCCTCTAACTTGCTTCATCAGTCTAGAATATTTGGCAGTATGCGCTGCAAATGACGCTGTTGATTGGCTGTATTCGAACGCTTCGTTTCAACAGCGGAGGTCTGAATAGTTTTCGTCATGTCTCACTTCTGGTGTTTCGAAAAATTTAAAAGTTCTTAAAAAAGCTGTTTCTCCTGCTATGCAGGAATGTAAATATAATAGTTTTGGATCTGATGATGTGGAGCTTTTAATGGCGACGTGATCGCATGAAGTTTTTCGTTTGTTATTTGCGCTTTTATAAAACGTCACAGGCGGATTCAAGCCTCTAAGACAAAATTGTGCTAATAGATAGCAATGTTTTATGACAAGATTTGCTCTTCGGTTTGCATCCAAGTTTTTTCTGAAAGTTATATATTCTGGGATAAAAATGCTCTGTCAACTACCACGTAGATGCTTTTAAACGTCAACTTTTTTGGCTGGTTGATGTAAGTATGTAAACTTGAATTTATATAATTTCTTAATTCGTGTTTGAAACTTACGACAAATGCACTAGCTAAAAAATGTAATTCTATTCAGTGATTTTTTTTTTCCAACTACCATAGACGGAAACATCGCCAATTTTATCCTTTTTTCACGAGTCTGAACCTTGGTGCTGTGTTTCGTTGTGTGAATATTTGAACAAAGTTCGTAATGTATTACTTGCGTTGTAAATGAAGCACTAAGTATATATGAGTCGACAATTCCATATTTTAACTACGCACCCGTATCTAGCATTTCTACCTATTTACGTCGAGTGCAAGTGTGTTACACGCAACTTTAGCATCTTGTGCTCGTGAGGAGCGTCTGCAAATATTTGAGGCCTCCTTTGCTCGTGAGAAATGTGTTAGCTCTCCTCAATGAATCTCCATAATTGTTGCATCCAATGGTGAAATTCAACGGAGATGTACCTGAGTGGGATGATCCTCAACCGTATTTTGGAAAATTAGTGCTCCTTCAGAAATACGTGCGATGTGTGTACGGTACCTAGTCGCCTCCGTTTTAATAGAATACTGATGGTATATCTCATCGTCACTATATTTTGATTTTTTGGAGGCCCTGTGTAATTCAAAAGTACACTGTACTTTAAACACAATTAGAGACTGGAGTGCGTAAAACAGTTGTCTGGAGCGACTTTAGTTGTAAGAATTACTTCATTTTTTTCTATTTACTCTGCAGAACTGGTGCATCGAGCAACCGAAATCTTGCTAGCGTGTCATAGTTTCAGTTTTTTTCTCTCTCAACTTCAACTCTTTTCAGAAATTTTGGGTCGTTTTTTGGTGTACTATAGCCAGCTTCGCCAGCAAAGACCTTGACGTTTTTTGTTAAAATTAACTATTTTTTGCATTGTGTTCTCTTCCCGTGATGAATGAAAGGAAAACCTTCAACGGAATATTATCGAAAATTCTTTTGAACTAACCAGGACCTGCTTTTTATGAGAGCTTCAGATGTGTGAGATTGGTTTAATTTAAAGCGAGTTTCAACATTATACATTTTTTATTCTGTTTAATTTACTTTCAAGCATGCATCCTCCCCTATTTGTATTCATTTCCAACTGCATTTAGTTCATTGTACCAAGATTATTTTGGAAATTTTATTTTCTCTCCTTTTTTTTGTCATCTACTACCCGATTTTTTCCTTTAAATCTGAAAAATAAACGTACAACCGTGTGAGGATCCACATCATCTCTTTATTCCATCTGTTGCAAACTAGTTGTAAGCGCCGTCCGCTTTTGGTTTTTTTCTCCGTAATTTGAATCATCGAGTTTGACTTAGGTTAGCAATCTGTATCTGGCTAAGTTCATTCTGTTTCCGGACGGTGTGGAGGCTGGTACAATATTCATTGTGTTCCGCATAGTTTTTGATATTTTATTGATTGGGACCGTGTTTGTGCCATACGTCTGATTTGAATTTGTTTTGCTTGTAAATATAACATCTGTTCTTTTTTGTTTCAGCTCTTTATATTATACAAACCATTCGAAACCGTTTATTAAATAAAGTAATGAAACGAAGACGCGTATCGAATAAACTCCAGAAAAAATTTTTATTCTAAAAATTCTATTCATAAATGCTGCGGCAGTTATACTAGTGTCGAAGCTTTAATTCAATCAAACGGATTTTCTTCCCACAAAAACGTGACTGTCGTACTTCTCTTTCTCAGTCACATGAATATTAACGGGAAACTCGTCGCTTTGTGGTTGTCTAACTGTTCAGTTTGCATTCTGTAATAATTCCGGCGCTGTGGCTTGGGCCAGATCCAACGGTGTTCCCCCTCACGTATTCTGCTCGAATGTAAACATTGATTAGCATTCAGGTCTCGACTCGAGATTTCCTTTGAAACATTTTTCTCCCTTGCTCCAAGAGTTGAAACGAAATTTTTGTGATTCGTTTCATCCCTCGACGAAATGTTTATAGTGTTTCTCTGAGTTCAACTATTGAGTCTTCCATTTCTGCTGAACCTGTAAGCCTATTTATTGACGTGAGCAATTAGCGTGAACACAAAAATTAGCTCACCCTGAACCTCGGTCTGTATTTCATGACGTGATGTAATTTTAATTTTCTTTTGCTGTGAACGCAATGCTGATATTTTGTTTGAAGGATAACCTTCCGAAACGTAGGAGAAAAACTTGTAATTTTTATGCATTCCAGTCCTCTCAAGGGAATACAACTATTTTATTTCTGGGAATTAATGCTCCCAGGAGGAATTTGTGAGGTCCTGAGTTAAAGGTTAGGTAGACCTTCTTTTTGTTGGAATAGAATAGATTTTTGTTTTATAATGAACCATCTTTTTAGGTTCACTGCTGTCCTGTTTTTCAGCACCTACCACTTTCTTCTTCAACTTTTATCTGGTGTCATAAGCTTCTTTCTCAATTTATTGTTTCTATGCAACTTGTGCATTGATTCCGCGTTCTCTTAACACCATATAAATTGGTGTCTTACTCTTTCCTTTCTTTGGAACGCATTTGTTGCGGTAAGGGAAGCTTAGACTAACATCTAATCTAATCTTCTACATTCCAGTTTTGCGGTTGGTTGTTCAAAATTATAGTTCTCGTGCCAAAATTTCATCTCTAGTCTTATTCTTACTCAAGTTTTATAAATGTGATTATTATATTTGATCTACACTCAAACGGCGTTCAACGATCTTCGAGAATTGAGCAAAAGGCTTCGCATTGTGTCCGACATCGATGCATATCTCCCGACATATCAAGTGTGCTCAGGTCCATCGTGAGAAAGCTTTTGTGTCATCTGATGGTGCTCTGGTGTCGTGTGTTTGTGATGCTGTTGAAGTTCATCAACTTCAATTGAATCAACATATCTGAAGAAAATATCTCGTTGTGTGAAGCGTTATTACATGTAGTTGGTATTTTGTGTAATTTTCTTCCTTGTTATCGGTACAAAAATTCATGTGGTTTGCCCTGAAGAACTGGTGTAAATTGTTGTCACTCTGTTCATTGTATGATAAAGTGTATTGATGTTAGACTATTGAGAAAGTAGTTTATTATTGTGAAATGTGTGATATTTCTATATAAATGATTAACATATGCGACTCAAAGCTATTTAACACCGTGAAAAGTTTATGAAAATTAATCAGACGATCGGATGTCTTCCTGTACCAATAAATGTATTTTCTTAGAAAGTAGAAAAGAAGTAGTTCCAGATATCTCTGTAGATAACTAGCTATCTTAGTAGATCTGACACCTACTTGTACGAGTGTTTACCGAGCAAGTGAGCTGTTTTCTTGTTGTTTTGCTCTTTCTAAGCGAGTCAATTAAAGTGTCCAGAATGCTGCAATGCGCTCCTTACATCAGGAGTCTGTGCGAGAACATCAACCCTTCGTTTGGCTCCGAGGAACCGCAGAATCAGCAGTGTTATCCAAACAACTGTTCCTCGGGGACCGCCGCTTCCTCTGCGGTTGCCGTCGCTTCATCGTCGCCGTCTTTGGTGACAACTTTCACGAGCGGCGCGCACGGAGCTCTGCAGACCGCCAGCTGCGCCAAGAAAACTGAGGTTGCTGCTTCCAGTTTGTCCTCAGTAGCTGCGTACACGAGTACTGTCGTTACTCCTCCCAAAGCGGACACCGCTCAGCTCGTGGCCATCTGCTCCAATGCTGGCAACCACATCAGACAGGAAGTGCTCACTAAGAGGTCCACCCTCCCATGGACTCACGTTCATAAAACTGAATCCTTGAAAGGATGGCCCTCCCAGGGCAAAGGAATTGGATGTAAAATAGCCGTGGCTTCATTTCCCAACCTTGACGTGTTCAATCGAGAGGCGTCTACATCTAATTTGTCGTTGTCAGTCGCACCTGAGTCAAATGGCGACGGCCGAAATAGAGGCGGTTCCACTAAAGGAGTTTCACTTGTCTACCATGAAAGGGCCCCAAGATTTATTGGGTCTTCTTTCGTAGGCACACATCCCTGTCTGACTTCTAAGAAAATTTTACAGTTCAATTCACTGAATAGACCGGTGAAAAACAACTTCATTACCCTGTCTCCCACAACCATCGGCAATTCCTCGATATCCTCGAATTCTTCCTCAGCGGTGTCACTCAGTGAAATATCTGAAGATGCGCCGTTCCCTGTGTCTTCCGCTACTAGTAGCATTTACGACAATTGCATTCCCCAAACCTCATTTTGCTCCACCAGTTCAGCCTTCTCTGCAGCTGACTCGTGCGCTTCTTTAACATACTTGACTGAGCAGAACCCGGAGACATTACTGCCAAATACAAGCGAGCATTTTCATGATCAGTGTCAGCAGCAGCAGCTTTCTCAGCTCCAGACCGGACAAGAGACGGATCTCGCTGCAGCAGCCTTGAGTGTAAACGTCAGGTAAGAATTTGTGCGTTCTTTGCCATGCTCGCTGAGTTTATAAGGCTTATGAAAAGAGCTTATGAGTAGTTTATCAGGGATAGATGTTAGACCAATACCGTCGGAGAGACAGGGACAACCTAATTGCCAGAGCTAAACAAACGAACTTTGTCATCCTCGGTAGCTTCAACATTGTAGCCGTTCATTCTACAGCGCAAACCTCAGTTGGGCGGCATCCAGTCAGCTTATCCTCCGTAAATAGTTTGTGATTTTTATTTTTTTTTACCTTTCTTTAATAGCAGTTGAATTTTGTGTAATAACTTTGTTGGTAATAACTTGATATCGAAACGTTCACCCGTTATATAATAAATACACAATTGTTGCTTGCTTGATTGCTTGGTCCGTGTGTCTGTCACGCTCATAAAGATGCTTAATGACTGTATCTGTGATGGCAGTTTCACCAGTGCACTAGTACAAAATATTTTAATCGCAGGTACTATTACAATGGATATACTCGCTTGTCATCTACTTCTGGTAGCTTTATTTAAGGAAAATATCGAATTCCATCATTTTCAACGGACTGTGAACACGAGTAATTAAGTAAAATGTTAACAGATGAAACCCTATTCCTTACTGTGTCATTCATTATCAGGCAAACTAGTTTATTGTATCTAAATATATGCAGCTTTCATAAGATAAATCGGATTTTGGATCTTGAAAATCCTTCTAATACGCCGTGGTTTCCTCCCAGTCATGAAATAAACTTTTTTTACTAGGCGCGGAATAATGATCATTTTAAAGTTTTCTCCGTATCATTTCAAGCGTTTCAAATTTTTATTTCTGATATCAAAAGCTAACGAGCATCATTCAATAGAAGCGTTATTGCATTGATTCATGGAAACCGTAATTGCCTTTCAAGTCATCAAAGGACAAAAGATTTGTTTTTAAGCTGTAATAGGAGTGGCAGGAAATCCATTAAGCGACTCCTGCAACTTGCAGAACCTCAACTGCATTGTTCAAGCCTTCGCTTCGCCGTAGAAACAACATTGGTTTGAGATGGAAAGGAAGCCTTCCTGCGGAAGATTTTTTTATGTGCCAACAGGATAACTCATATTTGTTACTTAATCGCTGGAAAACCTTCTATTTGAAAGAACATATTATTGATGCAAGTATATAATGTTCGTGAAATTTTGTAGAAATACTTCTCAAATCACTTCTCATTGCATTGTACTTTTAGTTTTCCTTGCCGACCTGCTTGAAATTTTTATAGTTAACTTCATCACTGACTCATAGTCGATCACTGACTCATCTCTCTTGATGTGGTACCAAATAATCTACACTTTGGAAATATCGGCGACATTTTCGAGGAACATTGATTCAACGTAATTAGTGAGACTCGTTAAACCTATTGATGTGTCTATGAAGTGCAATGTAAGACTTCTTTTAATTTTAAATTACCGATTTCCGACGTTTACATCCCTCACCCAAACGATATCATGTATACTAAGACATGATCTCTAGCTATTATCATATGCATTTCAAAATTATATGCTTGAACTGCGCGAAAGAAATCGCTTAAAATAATATTGTTCTCTGAGTGCAACATTCTTGACTTTCACTATCAACACAGCAAATAAACACAATTTTTTTTTGGGTATTTCATGCACTCGTTGAAACCGTCACGGGCATCGATAAGAGAACTCGTACTCCTCTAAAAATAACCCAAATATCCGATCATACAGAGCCATAAAAACGCTATCGTTGAAGATATATTTTTACCACGCATTTCCACTACTCAAAGAAGCGTGTCACAGTCATCTCTTCGAACATTGCGTTATTTGAGAGTCCGAGTCGTACCACGTGTTTAAAGCGTGGTTTGACTGATGGAAATACAATATTTCTCGGCGCTTGCCACCCACTTGTTTTCCATTTCCAGCGTTTACATTGAAAAATTTCTTAGAGATATTCACGTCAACTATACAGAAACATAGTCTGAGTAATCTTCCTTCACACTTTCTTGATTTTTCACGCTTTTGCATAAACCATCACATTGTTTTTCTGATTTTACTTGGAGCTTTCTGATCGGGGTATCAGTTTTCAATATCGGTTTTCATTATTAGCTTATTATTACCCAGATTAAGGAAAATGTGTCGCTGAAAATAGTTATCTGTGTGATCATTTTTGAATTGAAAGATAAATCGCAAGTATCATTAGCCTCACATCTCGGATGTGATCTCGAAACACGTCAAATATGATAGCAAGCAAATCATTATAAATGTTCAACAAGGCAAGAAAGAAAGCTTTGGTGATTTGCAATTAATCGTTAATTGTCAATACTGTGCGTCACTGGATTTGCTCCCGATATCGCTTAGTGAGGCCAGGCCCTTCATTTATTATACATGAAATTTAATTGCCTTGTCAAAATGAATCGAACAACCTAATCAATACATCGTTGCTGAAAATGCATGTTCCTGAATTGTTGTAACAACTTGTTTTGGATGAAATGTTTTTAAGAAATTAAAAAAAAAGTGAAGGGAATTCGAAAAGTGAATTCACTTTGATCTTCCGTTTTCAGATGTTGCTGAACTTTTACTCATTTTCTTACGAAAACAAATTTGACTCACGGATTTTATTCGCAAGCTCTTTGTGAGGCAACCACGCACCTAACTTTTATTTGTAGTTCGACACCTTCATTTTGCTCAAATTGTTCCTGAACACGTTGCTTACGATCCGACCCAACGGTGGGCCGTGCTTAAGTTTTCCTTCTGCGAAACAACCCATCGATGGATCGTTTGAAATATTTTAACACTCTTTTAAAATCATTGGTATTTAATAGACACTGTTGATGTTTGGCATTTCTAAAATTGCTAACAAATTTTGACTTTAAATTTGAGTTTAAAATAAAACTTCAGTTTAACCAATCGCAGTCAACGTGTTAATCTAACACGACTGCCGCAAAGAGAGGGTCTGAGCCTGGAAACACTTCCAATTAGCAACGTGTATTAAACTTCAGCTTAATATTCGTGAGTTTGTTTAATATTCGTTGATGTACACCACTGGCGCCTCGTAAAGAGAAAGTCAGAGCCTGGAAACACTTGCGAGTGACCGTGTGTACCCGGCCTCATACATCGTCCCTCGTCTTAACTTGCCCCTAACTTGTGCTGCTGCCCATTATCGCCAAGTTCCCGTTTTTCGAGGGAGAAAAATTCGTGTTTTGATGCAACCAAGATATCGGTTATTGGCTGCTCTGAAATTGCGTTGACTTAAGCACCGACGCTGCGTTCATGCTGATAGTAATGCATGCGAAGTGGTGCTTTGTTTCTGGCCGCTTTGTCAATCTCTGAGACTTGGTCTGCAAGCTGATGGATTCGCACATTGCTCTCAAAATTCTCTGCGGAAAGTTTGCGGCCGCCATTTTTCGTCCATGTTTAAAGTTGAGTTGCTTTATGTTCTGCTTATCGTAGAAGTATTGTTCCTAGACAACTAGACTAGGCCTCACTTCAACCTTAACTAAACTAACTGAAAATTTGATAGTCGTGCGACAGATTTTCCAGGAAAAAAATGGGAGGTCCTGAGCTGAGGGTTTGGTAGGCCTTCTTTTTTGGACATGATATATGTTTCTTTAGTCAAGGACTGTCATTTTTTCGGTTCACTACTGTCCTTTTTTTCAGCACCTATGACTTTCATCTACAACATTTATCTCGTTTCATATCCTTCCGTCTTACCTTAATGTTTCTACGCGCGGGAGATCTTGTGTGGAACCACGTCTTGTGCATAGATTCCGCATTCCCTCAAGTCATCATAAATGGTGCCTTCATTCTTCCTTTCTTTGAAACACCTTTGTTGTGGTTAGAGAAATTTGAAATAACTTCTCTAGCTTAACCCGCGCTAGATTTAATCAAAACAACAAATTCATTTTTATCCTGGTCTTATGTGTTGAAATGTCGTCTAAAGGGTGGAAGTCTCTTTGAGTTCTTCATCGGTGCTTTGTTTATGGTGCTGTGGATGCATCATCAGCGGGAGGATTGTAGCTCTTCATCAAGTCGTGGTGTAGAGACCCGTCTCCCGGCCGCAGAATTTCCAGGAAATCTCCTGGAATCTAGAGCCAAGATGAACGGCGCCTCAAAATTCCCAGATGAAGGGTAATTGCTTATACCGGACCTTGTTTCCTTCACTTCGCCCCAACGACAATAGAAAGAGAGGCTGTGCGAGAGTTCTACGAGGAATTTTGCTTCCTCCTGACCTTTGGAAGTAATTGTTAGCTTTTGCCCTCACTGCGAGTCCAGGAGGAGCACATTCTATAAGTTTATGTTTTAATATCGTGCTACGGTCTCTTGCTAATATGACTCTGGATGACTATCATTCTAAATGCGAAGTATCGTCTGCCTCGGTTATCTTCAGGCTGGCAATTTTCATGGAGTCGCTCTGTTGGTAAAAAAAAGGAGGGAAAGCTTAATCCTATTTCTGCTGCGCCCTCACACACAGACTCACTTCCTCCACTCTCCTTACTTCTGTTATATTGATTTTCTGTGACTTTAATATTTTGTTCATATCCAATTAGATATCCTCATAACATGGTTGACAATTTCGTTGTAAAATAACGCGTGTGTCTGGAAAGCAATCACCGATGGCTTCATTTCCATGTTTAAAGAACAGCGCTGCATTTGAACGGCAAGTGAGTTCTGCATCAATAAAACGAATGAAAAACTAAAACCTGTTTGTCTGGACATGAATGATTCGCTTCGCTTCGATATTTAAATACATGGTTCGACGCGTGTCACATTCCGATTCACCTTCTGAATTTCTCTCTCTAAAGGAACGCTGAAAATTATTCGCTCTCAGTTTATCTGGGGATGATCGTTTCTAGACGGATCTGTAGGAGAGGGCTTTTGTCTTCGTCAGCGTCGCTAAGAAATTGGCTTCACACAAGAAATTTCTATTTTTGAAGTAGAATTACTCACATAACTCTCGCCCTACTGAGCAGGCTGTTGAGGATTGTGTCGTGTGTTGAAGCCATTTTTGCTATGCTATTTCAATCTAATTTTTGAAGGCCTCCTGGTCGTGCGCATGACCTTAGTTCAATTTTCTACGGTAAATTCTGTATTTATACATATTCTTTGTATGTATATATTTTTTTGAATATGTACTATATATATGTATATTTGTGTCTTGCAATTTCGCTTGAACTCGTTTTTTCAAAAAAGTTCCCTTTTGTTGAATTACGGGGCTGCTATGTCATTACTTCTCAGGGGAGACAACTATTGTATCTATGGGAATTAGCGCTCCTAGCGGGAATACGTGAGGTCTCGAGCTAAAGGTTAGGAAGGCCTTCCTTTCGTTGAAATAAAATGGGTTTTTGATTTTGTTACGAACCATCTTTTTTCGGTTTACTGCTGTCTTGTTTTTCAGCACCTACTACTCTCTTCTCCATTTTATATCTTCTTTGTTAAACTTCTTTCTCAGCTTACTGTTTTTATGCACCATCTACATAAATTCCGTCTTTCCTCAAGTCTATACTAAATGGTGACTTCCTCTATTTTCTCTTTGAAACGCAATCGTTGCGATTAGGGAGGCTTAAACTATTATCTTATCTTATCTGATCTAATCTGCAATGTCAGTAAACGATATTTTGACAATAATTTTAGTTTCTTTGCGATAATCGAGACAAATAATAACTTATTTTTATTTCTGACTAATAGCCAGTTTGAGAAATTTCTCATATAAGATAAACAAGAGCCAGTTAGAAGTAAGAAACTGTAATGTAACTCGACTGCGAAACTGAGCTTCGGTGTATTGTGATTAGTCAAGGTCTCGTTGGACATTTCTTCGAGATTCTCCTCTTCATTGAAATGAATCAGTTTTCAAGCTGAGGAAGTTACTTTTACATAGCTTGAAAAAATTTCTTAGTAATCGATATTTTATTGACGCGTCCCAATAAACTCATGCTATTTCAATTCCATTTAAATCTTGTCCAATTCCAGCGCTGAAAATCAGTTGCCTCTTAAAGTCTGTTCTTCGTAAATTCTCTTACACTCAATATTGTTTTAAACCTATTTCCTTTGGTCTATACCTGAAATGTTCCTCGATAAAAGTTCGTTTACATTTTCTAAGTAGCGAGACCGGTGCTGACATCTGTCTCACTCTGGCGTCATAGTTCTTCTCGAGAAAATACTTTCAAGGGAGACAACCTCACATTGGCGAAAGAATAGCTACCATTACCTTGCTGCCAGTCTTTTCGTAGCTCATGTCAAGAGACTGAAGCTCAGCAGGCTTTCTCCCTATCCGTCATATTTTGTTTACCTAAAGAAACAGCGACTGTCAAGCTCTACATTTTCCTTGCATAGCATGTTAGCTCAACCAACGAAAATTTTGTTGTTGAGTTTAATTTATAGAAATGCAGGTTTCCATGCTAAAGCGAGTCTTGAAGTTATGCCGCTGCTTGGATCAAAATTTACTAGAGAGAACTTCGGGGCTTGATCCTATCGTCCAACTCGCCGCATATAGGCGCTAAACTTGGGCGCTCGAGGAAATCGGATGCGTCGTTTGTGCCTTAACTTTGCTGAATTTTGTGTTACGGCCAACGGTGTTGACGGCGGCTTCATTTCCGTTTCCTTTTCGAACACATTTCCTATTTGATATATTTTGGTGCTCCCAAGGTTAAATTTATGAGCGATTTTCCCGCATTTCTTTTTGGGAACACGTAAAAATTACGACTCCGCGGCGAACTTGCGTGAACGCTGTTGAAAATAATTTGGGCGTCTTTCATTTCTGTAAAAAAATTTTGGGTCACCACGCGACAACAGTCACCACATACCGTTTCCTCATTTCTCGAGACGAGTTTATGATATTCATGGAACTCTAAAGGCAAGCGACGTGGTAGCTCCCTGGAAAAGCTTGCAGACTACTAATGACTTTGCCACCGTCGCTTTGCCTCTGCTACTTTCCTGCATTAATTTCTCTGACAGGAAAGGTGCAGATGTTTTTTCTGCTATCGGAAACAGATAACGGGCGACCAAGAACAGGAGGGTTGTTACAAATGGTAATGATGAAGGGCGCAGTTTAATAATTTGTTCCTTTCGTGAAATAGCTTCCTTGGAATTTCGGTTTTCACAGAACCACTTTATTTTGTTTCATAACTTCGTTTCTTATGCCAGGAGTGAATTTGTTGTTCGTTGTGTATCATGAATTATATTTTTTTTTATTATTGACCCGCCCGTATCATTTCAGAGTTTGTTGATGTGCATCTGAAATTTAATCTCATTAATTAACCTTTGTTATTGTTTTATCCTTTTTGAGGTGTTTCATTCAATTATTCGGAGAAAGGGTTTTCGTCGGCGTCTGTGAAGCGAAGATTTCGTTCCTCATCGCCTATTTAGGCGGTCCAGAAAAATATAGCTCTCAAGGTTACGGAGCTTAATTACTCCACTTTTAGAACTTCTCCCTTGAAATTTCTCATCACTCTATATTGTTTTAGAACGGGGGTGGGAGGCTGACATGTCTCTTGGGAAGTTCAATTCTTTTCAATTTTTTTATGGAGGCCTAGTGACCTCTGAAATCGATAACATTCCTCGAACTTGAGCTGTCCCTTCCTTGAGCCCTCAGTCGGGCTGTCTTGCGTGCTACGCTTTGTTGACTTGGCAACCTTGTTTAGAATGGAGTCCCCCATTCCTTATCTGGATCTGGCTTCCTTCATTAGGCGACTTCATTGTGTTCTGCAGTCCACGTCCCTCGATTTCTATTATTTGATTTCTTCGGGTTTTGTTATGTAGTGTTGTTCAATTTGCGTTTTCTTCTTTCTGAAGTGTCGTGTCCGTTCGGAGATGGTTCAAGGTTTGGTTTGGTTTGCAGAATTAGAATCTATTATTTTAGAATCTATTTGAGTAATATTTATTTTATTATTTTGCTGAATTAGAATCGGTAATGACTTGCGTTTTGGGACTCATTTCATAAACAGCAGGCGTTACTGTTGTTGCTTTGAATGAACAAATACAAAATGAATAGTCACTGATAGTCCTTTGGTTTTCTGAAAAGTCAGACAAGAAAAATGGAATTATTAATATGGTGTTATTGCCCCATTCCCGTCACAAGTTGATTTTGAAACGAGTAACAAATCAGCATTCAATAATTGATCTTTGATGTCTGAACGGATTTATTTCGAGCCATCATTTTTCCATAATTTGACATTCACTGGTTCTGTTTACTCGATTGTTGAATATTTCAAAATTTGTTCCTTCAGAACTATTTAATGGTCTACATTACGGAGATATAATTAGCAGCTTAAAGTTATGAACCATTTTCTTTTGCGGCCTCAAAAGTTATCACGCTGGTATCGCATCTGTTGCCTATGGTAGGAGAATGTGACCTTAAAACAGACGTAAGGTAATTTACTTGTCATTATATCTACTGGTTCTCACTCGCTAAAGTCGACGCTCTGTGCGCTGTTTCTCGTGTGTTGCGTAGGTGTTTCTCAATTTCCTTTCTATGTGTATTCGCTCATTTCGTTGCCTTCAGCTATTGAAATTTTACAAAAATGAAAAAAGGATATTACTCTCATGAAAACTAGGAGATGATTTTAAAAACTTTCAGAAATGTTCGCTGCTTGTAGATGTCTTACATATTGAGCAATTAGCACTGTCTATAATTCTGTACTACACATGCAATTATCGTTTTAACCAAACGGTTTTGTCATTCTTCATCGTCAAAGTTGCTTGAAACGCATCTTCCGTCCATTTCAGAATATCAGAGCAGAATTTCTACCATTTCAAACTCTTCACAACCAATATAAATATCTTTGAATTGATTCACCCTTTGAATAGAGTTATTTTCACCGGTTCCCTTGCAAGAGCATTTCATTTACCATTAAACGAAGTAATCCCCTGCATACATTTTTGCAACCTTCGATTAAATAGCCTCGCGTCATCCTGAGAGCTTTAATAGTTCCCGTTCTCAGTTTGTTGGCATTGAATTGCGTGAACTTATTTACATGGGACACCGTTGTTTCTGGGTCACAGAAATTCCATTTTGTTGACAGGACTTCAAGGACCTTCTTCTAAAAGCTGCGACTATGTAACACTGGATCATATGTTTACCTAAATTTTTCTAGCGCAGTACTACATATTAGACCGATCTCATTGCGATAATGCTTTTTCTTGAAGTATTTTAACTACCGCGTAATGATGTGTTTTCTTTTTTTAGTGGAAAAGCACAGCTGTCTTCTTCCGTACCAGGCATTCCTGGCGGTTTTTTCACCGTAAATGCGAGGCACGATTGTGCCTTTTTTGAGCTACAAGGGACGAATGAACCATTTCTCGTAGACTACAAGGCATGATTTTACCTTTTCCTCGTCTGCATAATCCATCTTTTTTTCTTAAATCCTATTGTTCCTCGAACGAATGCAGCGGCTCTGCCTGTTTGCACGAAATACGTCATTACCTAAACTGTAGTATCTCTCTCGTTTCGTGTGAAGCGAGAATTCCTTTTCCTTTAACATGGCCATCCTTACTATGTAGGTCGTGTGCGCCTCGTGCCACCTGCTGGTCTGCAGCAGCTCCCTTCCTGCCTCAGCTCGTCGTCGGAATTCCATGGCCAATCTTCTGGCGCAATTGAATTTGTTGCTCGATTGCTGCCAATGCTAGCACTTTGAGGCTGAATTGCTGTCAGGTGTGTCTCTTTGTACCTGATTTGCTATCAGGCCTGTTACTGAATGGCTCACTGATGGAACGTTTTCTTTTTATCGAACAATTCTGATTTGTTTTACGGAGCCACGCCTCAGTTGCAGATAGTCTTTAACGTTTAAAAATTGAACAAAATGTCGCTCCATGTCGCTCCAGCTCCGTCTTGTGAGCGGAATTTCTATGCACTCCAACCTTACCCTCGTTTTTTCGATGTGTTGACTCGTGTGAAGAGGAAAATGTGTCTTCACTGTTGATATAGTCAATTTATTCGCCTGATATTCTGTTTGCCATCGCGGTAGAATGGGGTTTGCATCTGTTCATCAACAGTGAAGTCGGCGATATCTTCACCGCTCACCCATGTTAGTTATGAATGATGCAAGCCGAAGTTGAACGAATTTATTAGGATTAATGGAAATTGTTTTTCCAAGCTTTCAAACATGGATATTGTTTTTCTAAGCTTGTAAACAAGTACATCGTTTTATTCAGAACTTGGGAAGAGAGATCAGCATAAATCAATAATAACACTTCTGCAAAGTTGGTCTGATAGAATATCTATGTTGTCGAAACCGAACTTCCGTCGTTTCTTCACGGAAGGAAGTTTACTGAAGGCGATTGTTCTTCATCGTGTCGAGGAAGCTTGGCACACCCTGGGGAACCCTGAGAGCCCTCATTGGGTATCGGTGCGTGTCCTTGCGGGTATACCTGGGAGACTCGACTTTTCCTCGGTGTTTCATGCGCCGCGCATCTCGCGGTCTGCAACGCTGTTTTTGTAAAACTGTTCTAGGTTTAGGATTTTAGACAGGTAGTTTGATCGCTTATATTTTCGATTTATGCTCTCTTCCTTTGAAGGGGAGATGATGTGTCGTGGCGAAGGTTCTCTTCTGAAATTCTTATGTGAGTTACGTGTGATTTATGAACGACGAAGCGCCGATTTTTCCGCTGGATAAAATTGTGTTTTTTTTTAAATACTAGGGAGATTCTAGTGAGATTTCCATAGTTTTTAGACCCTACTATTGATACTTTCATAAGAAATTTATTCCGAGACTATTTTATGTGAGTAATCTTATTTGATGTCTCCAAAAACCACTGTAGTTAGTCGGTTTCGTTTTAGGGCGTTGTTAGTTCCTTTCAATAATTCTCGCTTTCTGTTTGGGTATGTCCCCACCAGTTTTTCTTCCTTTTTTTAAGGAAGCGATTGCGCTTACTAATTCTGGCCTTGTACTGTCAAAGCAATGAAATAACTCGTAATCTGATTCCAAAAATTAGCCTAACTCCTGAATTATAGTGTATGTATTTCCTATAAGGTGAATACTGGATTCTGGTTATATTAGAATAAACTAGAAATTCCTTAACCGAGTCCGACATGTACGTGTTCTTATTGTATCGGAATACAAGATTTAAAGTTATCGACCTTACATTTTTTGTATTCTAATTTAGTTGAAACTGCCTTATAAACTTGCTCTGATTGCGAACACCGTGTTAACAATTTGTTGAACAATGAGCATTGTCTCCCAACTCTAAGCGTAGCTTCCTTTCAATCTTCATCTCTTGTTTGTCTCACATTTTTTATGGATACGCTGACAACTTCTGTCACTGGGTTTAGCCGTTAGAATTTCAAACTAACTGACCAAAAAGGCTACAAAAATATGTTCTTCGCTGGTCGTAAAGAGCGCGTTAGATGTGTCCATGTCTTTGAAACATGCGGCTCGTTTTGAACAATGCCACGAAACCTAACAGTGAATAACACGTTTGTCGCGTATTGGGCCATATTTGTCCCAATCGGTAAATTTCTAATTCGCGTTCTGATATAAATGGATGACATTTCATTTGTTTCGCGACTTTTTTTTATGAGTAACTGTTATCATACGAAGGGAAATGTTACCTTGTAATTGTGTTTTCATATTTCTTAGGGGAAGAACAAAAATGCATTCGAGCAGTAAAGTCGATTCCCCGAAGCTGCTCCTTACAACCTAACAAAACCTATCCTTAACAACTGTGGCAACGCGATGAATGTGTTTTGGAAAGTTATGTTGGTTTCCAAGTACCGACCTGTCTATCACCAGCACGCAACGTGACTTTTCTAGTTCTTTTCCAATTCTCAGTTTCTGGATTGAAGTTCCGTCCCCGCTTAATTAAAGCAGCTCTGTAGTGAACTGGCGTAAAGACTTCACCCAAGTGGCATTACAAAGATGCAGATTGTAGAGTCTCTGTTGATGAAGCTGGCAGAATTGGCGGCATAAATATCTCAAGGGGATAAAGAGACTGAATGAGAGAACAAACCAGAAACGTAATCTTCTGCACTAGATAGCGAGTGAAAAGTCTTTCATTCTGACATTGGTGCTGTGAACATTTCACTGAGGAAAGGGTATTAGGACAAGCTGTTAATGCGATGTGTACACCTCAGGAGATACAAAATAGGTAATAGCTTTAGGTTAGTCAGCGATGGAGATTTAAACGCAACGGATTCCGTCTGCTTTCACGGTGAAGTTTCGGTTCGTAGGCAGTATTGGCTTTAATTCATTTCATTTAATTCATTTAATTCATAATCTTTAATGACATTTGTAAGTTGATATTTACGAATTTCAAAAGACTAGAGTTCGTACACTTCAGTGTTTTAATTTGTAATAATATTCGCTGATTTATTTTTTCATTTTTTGATGTTTAAAAATGATCTTTTTTAAAACATCTCAAGAAGATACAAATATTGAAGCTATGGGAACTAGTGTTTCCAAAGGGAATAGATGAAGTCCCGAGCTAGAAGTCAAGTAGGTCTTCTTTTTCTTAGGTTTTTTGTTTTGTTACAGGCCATCTTTTTTTTCTGTTCACTTCTGTCTTGTTTTACAGCACCCACCACTTCCTGCAACTTTTATCTTGTTTCATAAACTTCTCTCTCAACTTACTGTTTCTGTGCACCATGTGTTTCGATTCAGCGTTCCTTCAAGTCCATACGAAATGATGCTTTGACCCATCCTCTCTTTGGAACGCCTTTGTTGCGTTTTGGGAGGCTAAACTAACTTGTCTAACCTTTCTTTTACGAGATCGTGACTAATTTTTTGTATCACATTTATACCTTTTTCGAAATGTCGTTCCCGAACGCTGAATTGTAGGCCAATGTAGCATTTTATCCGCTAATAGTTCTTTGCGAACTTAGTCTACGGAAATTACAATTATTTGCTCGACTCGAAATGTCCAATGCTGACTCAGCAGTAATTGCCCAGTTCCGTTTTACTCGAGATCTTTCAGAGAGTAAGTAAATTTTCCTCTAGTTTTTTTCTCTGGTAGATGCCAGTTCAGCAAAATAGCGACCTTGGCGTATTGGCTTAGCTTCTTGTTGGTATTGTTTCCCTGTAATGGTGGAATTAGGGGAGAAAAAATATTTGAGCCATGCGAGTAAAAATGGAGAAAGAGAGTTTAATACACATATGACTTGGATGGAGGAAACTTGTGAGAATGAAATCCTGGAAACACTTCTGAGTTCCTAATTGATGTGTGCGCATACCTCTGCACTCTTCCTCTTTTAGTGTAAAGCTTCCTGATGTTCATATACCTCTGCGCTCTCTCTGTAATTGTCTATTAATGGTTATGTCTGAGTGCCTCGAGTTTCTCTTTTCAGACCGACAGTCAGTTCGTCGAAACTCTTCGTGTTAAAAGACCCATGAATCCAAATTCAATGTCAGAACCCGACTGCTCTTCTCTTTCATTCTTCATCGTTTACCGAATTCAAGTCTGATATTCATTGATGTGGTCCTCAACGCAAGATACATTAACTCGGGCAAAATTCATTTGTCATCGTCATACACTTTTGTCAGTTTTACTATTTTACTTTAAAAAAATTCTCTATATCCCCTTTTTATATCTTCCATGCCTTCGAGAGTCATTCAAAGTTCATTCGTTGTAGTCAACTCTTGACTAGGAGTTAGCCCTACACACCCACACGACACCAGTATGCTGATGTTCACATGCATTGCAGTTCTTGAGACTTCGAAGAATTAATTTTAAATTGCTCTTTAATTATTTCGTTCTTTTAAGTTCACGTAACGCCACTATGGTCTGCACTGCAGAAAAACACTGCATTCGTTTTCTCGTACCGTGCTCGCGCGCAATCTTACAGTGACACTCGTATAATTATGATCAGAAAGGTGCTGGTCTCTGTAAATGTAAATGCTTTGCTTTTTTAACGATACTGTGGATTCTCCAGCTTTTTTGCTGCTTCTTCTTTCAGAATTGTAAAAATAAATAGCAAAAATAAAAATAAATTCGCGTTACTGCTGTGATTAACCACACAATTTTACCATGAAATTAAGAAGAAAGAAAACTTATTACAGCGCTGCGTTTGGCAATGTTGCTGCGTAAACTATGCACTCGTAAATTATCACTTCTAATTACTTGCTCATAATTATTTGCTTATAAGATATTTTCTCATTTAATAAAATGTCTGATTATGTCAGAATTGCAATTTTTTATTCATCTTTTCGTAGGATTACTTTGCTTGTTCGAGTGCAGTGCTGGTTTTTCAGTGTCATAAAATGCGTTCAAATCTTATAATTTTGCGACGTTCAAAACATTGTATGTGTGGGGGCAGGGTTCTATTTTAGTTTCTTCGTTTTATTTGTTGATGAGTTACAAAGTTGAAGTTATCACAGCGTATTTGATTTAGCAGTTAATAATAAGTACTATTTAAACCATTTAATTCAGTAAAAATCTACAAAATAAACGGTTTTTTCAAATCCCGTAACAACTTTTTTTGATTTTGACACAATTTGAGGCGGTGAAAATTTGATCTTGTTTTCTATTTACATTGTGTCTTGTAAAGGAGCCTTGACTCACTATGGAAATGAGTGAAATTGAAAAAACCTCAAGCCTACTTTAATTCTGAACAAACACTTTTAAGGACAATTACATCGGTTCCTTCGATTTTCAATTTGTCAGCAACGTTTACGTTTGTAAAACTGCCTGAGAAGGTAGTTTTGTTCATCATTTTTTTCGAACTTCGTCTGTGCGGTGAATTGAAATGCGTCCATCTAAACTCCTCGCTGAATATTCGCCTAGACCCTAGACGATTGCCCATAGAAGAAGATAAATAATCCATGGTATCAAATATACTCGTAGATATTATTCGAGACTTTTGGACTGCAGCCGAAGTGTACTCTCAGTGTAACAAATCTGTACCTTCTGCTAACCTAAATTGAAGTGAGCAGAGGTCTCTCATGACATTGCTTCTTGAATTTGAAACCACAGCGAAACTCAACTTGCGAATGATGTGAGATGGACGTCAGGGTACCGAGCACTAAAGGCTAGCAAGAGTCTTTGATTTCTGAGAGGAAAAATTCTATGTGTAAAAATTTTTTTCATGTTGAAGAAGAAACATGTTCGTGGGATTTAAAGATTGAGCTATACGCCTTTTTGTAGTACAGCAGTTAGGAGTTTCATGGTTACATTTATAATTTTGTAGACACAACAGGGATTTATGCGTTAAAATTGGTAATTGCTGTCGAATGGTTGTTCTCTGACACTGCATAATCTTTGAGTGGTAATTGTTTCAGTACATTATAAAAAAGAGTAATCAGGAACGAATTATTGAACGAACTATCAGTACTCATGCTTTGATATATTATAACACAAACCCCAAACCCCCGCTTTACTGCGTGATCTGATAGATCAGAATGATCGATCATTGTCTCTTCAGTGTTGGTTGCTTAGACAACCGGCATTGAACTCATGCCTTAATTTGACTGTTGACAATACGCCGTCTTTTTCTACCACGCTCTGACCAAAGCGGCAAAAAAAAACTACGCTTACAATGTTCGTTTCCCAACTACGAGATTAGTTCTTTTCGCCGGGTTTTGTGGTACTTGGTGCGTGTGTGGGAATGAGAAAAGCTTTGAAGAACAATGAAAAAACAGTTAGCTATTAGCTGATGCTTTTTAGCAGTTTCTAACGGTGAAGGTCATGCTAATGCTGCACAACTTTAGCCTCCGGTGTGCGCTCTCCTTCATGAAGAATTTCTTACTTCACGTACGCTATTTTTACATGAGGCTTTTGATCTCGTTGCTGAATCATTTATTTTACGCATAGCGTTACAAAAATGTTGCAAAGCGTTCATTTTTTAGCGACTGATTGGATGCTTTTTTTAAAATCATGCCGGTTTTCTATCTTTCTGTCAGATCTTACGTCTTACTCACGTTCAAGTTGTTCATGATTTTGCATCAAAATATACTATTTCATTCTGTTGCTCAATGAGAGCTTGTTGAACTCGGTAAAGGGCCTGATCGTCGGCATTGATGAATACTTTGAACGCATCGACGTTTGTAATTTTAGGTATTAGCACTGCATGTATTTGAGCACTTTGACCTGGAACGCTACTTGACTAATTCGCAATTTTAACGTGTGTTTGAATGCACAATTTTTTCATAGACTGTGTTTCAATGTATTTTATGTCGCACAGCTGAGTTGAGAAAAGTTGTACCGCTGCTACAACTCGATTTTTTATATTTGTATGCGCAGGAATGATTAGGCTTGCGGCTGAGACTTTTTTTTTGTGCCTTCGGAAAACGTAATGAATTAACCCATTTTGAAAATTATTCCGCGAGTAAGTTTTGATTGAATTTTTAAAATCCAGATCATTTTCCATCATTGGTTCAGCGATTCTGAGATACACTGTGGGTTGAATTTACCACTGTGGAAAATGGTTCTTTCTCTTCAAATATCGCTCAATCAACGCTCCTTAATTTGTAGTTATATACAGCGATGCCTTTATTCAAGTTTCCACTTTCCTACAATTACCGTCTATTTCAAGGGAGCTGTGACGTTTTTCCTGATTTTAGAATTTCACTGTTTATTTACGAATTTTTCTTAATATGGGCAGAACTTTGAAACTTTCAAACGTGGTTGTCTTGGCAACAGCACGAAAAACTCCAATAGCTAGAATTGATGAGTGAAGACAATGTATTTTTCCTCTCTTAATTTCTCATAAAAACTTCTTCAAAGGTTGGAGAGCAAAACTCGCAGTTTTTGCGCCGGAGCACTCACAACTGCAAATGACGAGTGTGACTTCGGTAACTCAATTGTGAGTCGTCAGTCCCTTGAAATTCACGTGGGCATTTACTGAACTTGTTTTGTGTACAAAGTCTGTCGTTTTCAACTCAACATTTGTGTTCCTGTGAAGGTCTGTCGAAAAGTTACGAAACGCTTCTCGGGCCTAATGATTTTACTGATAGGACTCAGGCGTGATTCTCAGTTAGTCTTTGAAAAAAATTAGCATCTTTTACAGCTGATGGCTTGTAGTTATTTTTTTGGCATAAGATACACTTCAAGAATTACTCCTTTTTTTCATTTAGACTTACTATCCCTATTTTCACAATAGTTAAAATACTTCGATGGTTAAACGTCATATATGGTAATAATAATTATAATGCTGGTAATGGCAGTAACAGTAACATAAATAAAAGTAGTAGTAATAGTAATAATCGTCAAAAAACACGATTATGGGTAGGAAAGTGAAGCTCCCTTGGCTATTTGTTGTTTTTGTCGTATTCCGAAGCGCTATAACAAGAACCTTAACTCAGAAGCCCCTGCAGTCCTATGAGCTCTCAGGTAGACGGAAGTCATCCTAAAGACACCAAAGATGCTCGTTGTAAGGCGCTCTCTGCGCCTTCTCTTTCCCCTACAACGACGCCCCTGGGAAGAGGGAGAGTCTAGTCTGTGCCCCGAACTTCTTACGGTCGCAGAATGCGAGGCAAAATACCCTCTTGCGCTTCCTGTTCATTCCGTCTGTGACATCATTCGAACTCCGAGCTGTATTGAATGTTGTGACATTTGTGACATCAGTCGAAACCTGAACTGAAGTGAAAGTTGTGACATTCGTGACATCATTCGAACCCCGAGCTGTATTGAGAGTTGTGACATCATTCGAACCCCGAGCTGTATTGAGAGTTGTGATCTAAGAAGTCAGACGCTGAAGTGTCTCGACAGTTTCTATTCTATTTCACTGCATGGCCCTTCAAAACAATATTTTCTGCGATCTGAAACGAGTAGAACTACAACCGAAAGATGAGGACTGGGAGAAATGTTAGAATAAAACGGGAGTGTCGAAGTTCTGATCAGAAAACATCACAGAATATCTATCGTTCATAAAATCTTTTACTAAGATGTATTATGTAAAAAAAAATTACACGCACGCGTGGGCTCATCATATTACGGTATCATTTTTCCCTTACTACAAACATTAGAAGATATTTATATTCGAGTCGGTTATTAACCAAAAACACTATTATCCTCGTACTTTTTTAAATATCGTACACCTGACAACATTAGCTCTCTGCCTCGTATTGAAGTCGTTGAGTTATTGTTTTAAAGAAAGCTTTGAGAATCGTTTCATAAAAAACACTTGCGAGTGAGACCAAAAATATTAGGACGGTAAACCGGAAAAAGTAAATTAGCAACCTATAAGCCCATTATGTCATTATTGATATATTCTGAAATAAGTTAATAGAAAATAACGTTCATATCATAACGTAGAGGATATAGAGCGAGAAGCTTCTTTCGGACTTTTTTTTCTCGTTTTTCAGAAGCGTAATTTAAACGCTGTCAGACAATAATGCTTTCACGCCTTGACAATTACACTGCACTTGTTCTGGCAGTGTTACCGTGACCGCTTAATCAGCATTTCGCAGCAACAGCGGCAGCCTGTACACAAAATTTCTCCCGAGTTAAATGCTCGAGGCTGAGCGAACCATCGCTCGACCAGCTGAACAGCGTTCGACAGTGTATCGCTAATGTCCCGCTCTAACGTTTCCCCAATGAGTCTCTCTCTGAACGGAGACTGTCGTTGGTGTTCTGTGTGTTGCATTGCTTATGTGCTACGCCTTGCAAATACTCCTCAACGTACACTGATTTGCTCCTGCACTCGGTACAGTTCGAAGTAAGTTCAATGGGTAACTAGAATTGAAAATGAGTTTCCAGTATTCCTCAAGAGATACAACTATTGTATCTATGAGAGTTAGCGCTCCCAGGAGGATTTTGTGGTGTCCCGAATCAAAGGTTAGGTACGCCTTCTTTTTGTTGAAATAGAAAAGTTTTTTGGGGGTTTGTTAGGGACCAACTTTTTTTTCGGTTCACTGTTGTCCTTGTTTTTCAGCACCTGCTACTTAATTCTTCAACTTTTATCTTGTTTCCTGAACTTCTTTCTTAGCTTACTGTTTGCATGCACCTTGTGCGTAGATTCCGCGTTCCCATAACTCCATACTAAATGGTGCCTTCATCCTTCCTTTTTTTGAACATCTTTGTTGTGGTAAAGGGAAGCTAAAACGTTCATAAAATCCTATAATCAATCTTGCGTTTCCAGCTAAAATTTAAATGAATTTCCAGCTAAAAAGTGTGTGAACCGCGACAGAAATGTTAGATTTCTAGTCGTGATTGTTTTCATCGGCTGTCCGCAGGGCATGAGAGCCTAGCTTTTCCCTGCAACATTTCTATTATTTCCTCTAACTGGATGCGATGTTAATATCCTTGAGTGGCCTAGCCAATCTCTGACTTGCCCGATAGAAAACTTGTTGCGTCATCCCTCAGGGGACATAAGATATGCAATGGGCTTAAGTTATTTAGGTTTGTCTATCGTATGCTATGGGGACTGGAACACCAAAGGAAATACTGTTAGGTTACCTTAGCTATCGATGAGCCTTGGGAATTTGTCTTTCGCGCCCGCAATGTTTTTTTCAGTTTACGTGCCCTCTTTAGTATCTCTTCGTATTTTTCCTCCTCTGTCATGACTTCTTATTTAGATGCGCAAGGCATCCTGTGCGGGAACATGCTTAGTGCATAGATTCCCAGTTTACTACTATTTGTACAGAATGATCGCTTCTCTTCGTGATCTTGAGATTGCTATTGTTGTTGCAAGGAAGTCTTGTACTATTATAGCAATAATAATTTGGTGAGTATATCATTTGGAAAATGTTTTCATTCCAGAGCTCCAAGAAATATTATGGATCAACGAGGCTGGGTAAATGAAAAACAAGCAGATTTAAAGGAACGTGCAAATCTTTTATTTTAAAACTGTGGAAAAATATTACTTTAAGATTAGATAAAATGCTGCAAAAACTTCAGCGGCGGTCATGCATCAGTTTTTGTATTTCTTAAGCGCTTCTCTCTTTTGGAAATATGCAAAAAATATTCAACTTTCCTTCACGTAGAACTTGTTTGGTTTCTTTTGCACACAGTAATATTTTATATTTTGTACTGAGAAATACTTTTTGACTCGTTCGGTACATGTAAAATAATTTCTTCACGTTCATTTATTCATATCGTGTTCATAAAGTTTTATAAAGACTACTAGTGCTGTCCAAAATCTCTATGTTCAGTAGAAGCAATGCAGCTCTTCTGTGTTTCTTGATATGTTAACCCTATATCGACCACCGTCCTCTCCGAACCACTTTAGGAAATCCATCATATCTAACTTTCTAAATTCTTCGATGAAACTTTCACATTTACTGGGTTTCATTTATGTATGATAATTTAAGAGAAATTTCTGTTTTATTTCGATCCAGACCCCCAAAATTTGGTCGTTTTAGGGTTAATGGTATTCTCTATTTGGTGTTGCTATTAAGCTTGCTGAAAAGTAACTAGTCCATTCTTTCTTGTGAATACAAAACTTTTTTAGAATTATATTCTACGTTCGTAGTAGTTTCATTTCTGTCGACCAATTTGTAGCGTACTTCATCTTTATATATTTTATTTTTCATCATATATCAGAATAACTTCATGTTGTTAATTTTTGAATTTAATTTTTATCTCCGTTACGTTTAAGCATTTTTTTGTCTCCTTAAATCTTTTAAATTCCATAGCCTCCGGATTATGTCGTCTTGTAATCTCATTGTTTCCAAAAAGGTTGAAAATCAACTATTCGTAGCCTTCATTCAGATTTGCATTTAAACGTTTAGACCATCATCACAAAACGACTTGAAGCCGAAAGCACGCGTACTTACCTTTCGTCGCGGAGAATGTTTCAGCATTTCCCTGTTGCGTCATTAAGAGATTCTGCAACTGTTTTTTGCCATTAGCGGTGCCAAGATGAGCGTCCGTGTGACACTGAGTGTCTCACTCAAAGGGAGTCTCGTTTAATTAGGACTCGATGTCGCTGCCGCTTTAAACGCACTCTCTCCATCCGAGCTTTCTGAGCAAAATTGCCGTCTTTGGCCAAAATGGCTGTCGTTACACTGGCGGCCAATTTTTTTAGAAGGGACTGATTGCCAGGCCCTGATATGTCCTGGAAGGATCCCTGAGAGGGATGATGCTCCTTAAATGCTGCCTGACACAGATACCAGAAAGTAAATATCTGACCAACTTGAGGAGAAGACCGAGGGCGGATTGTGTGTGTTTTGATGCATTGCTTTATGCACTTTATTCCACTCTCAACGGCGCGTGATCCTTTGTATATTCCTACTTCACCTAAGCATTTTTTTGTTCGTTTCTCGAAAATGCCTGAGTAACATAGTCCAGGCTGTTTTGTAAATCGGCAGAGTTCTGCGCACTAAATAAAAAATGGTCATTAGTTGATTTTTTACATCTGTTCAAAGTATTTATGTTTGACTGCATTAAAACAAAATACCTCATGATAAACGTTCCACACTCACCTTGTTCTTAGTTCTTAGCCAAAAATTTTTGGAGAACTTGTTATTTATGCTAGTTTAAATTAACATGATAATGAATAATTAATATTCGTAATTTTTTTCAAATTCATTCATTGCTTTCAAATGTGAAGTACACAATATCCTCCAAAATTTAAGGTTTCATCCAATAATGCAAGCGCTCAGTTCCCGTTAAACATTTTCCTGCTTTTTCTTTCAAAGTACAGCAACTATTTAACTCCGGAGTCGATATTAGCGAGTTTGGAGCGACGACAGTTCGTGCTGGCAGCATTTCGTCAGTGACCATCAATGTACACGGCAGCCCTCTTCGGCCTCCATAATCAAGAGGACCTCGCAAATAAGCGAGCGCGCCTAGTTGGCCAAACTCTTCCGTTGTTCAAAAGCTCGGCCCGGATGTGTTGTTTGGCTCAGGCGGTGCGCAGTTGCCTGCTCATAGCAGGGCTGGCCTGGCGACCTGCTGGAGTTTGGGCTTCATTCTGAGTAATGAGTTGCGCTCCGAATGAGTGAAGTGCGGCTGGTTTCTAAGTTACTCCGCCGTGTAATGCACTTGTTTTTTTTTTCTTTTGTGAAGAATTCTCTGTTCGAATGTTCGGAATGATTGTTGGCAAGGAACGAAATACGAGTTGTGCTCCAAATTATTGAAACGCGGCTGGTTACTTAGTTGCTCCGCTGTGTAATGCTCTTGTTCGTTTTTTTAACAATTCTCAGTGTGAATGTTCAAAATTATTGTTCGCAAGGAATAAATGGGTCACTAAGATTATTGAATGTGATTTTTTATATTTATTGCAACAAGCTCTACCGGCTTAATTAATTTGCTTTGAAATATAAAGTATTGATTTCAACCGTGAATTTTAAATGATTTTCGTTGGCATGAATTCATACTCATTGTCAGGTCGTCATTGTGTGCTAATTACTTAGTTATATTGTACACTCTTGGTTTTTGTGTTCTATTCTTCCCATGCTAAGTGGGTAATCTACCCTCTCAGGAGGATACAACTATTGTATCTTTGAGAATTAGCGTTCCCAGGAGGAAAACGGAAACTTCTGAGCTGAGAGTTAGGTAGGTCTAAATTTTCTCTTTAACTTTTATCTTGTTTCTTAACCGTTTTTCCAAACTTTCTATTTCTATGCTCACAGGATTCTGTATGGGAACACACCTTGTACGTAGATTTTGCGTTTCCTCAGCTCCATACCAAATGGTGCCTTCCTCTTTCCTCTCTTAGGAGCATCTTTTTTTCGGTTAGGGGACTGTAACCAACAGCTAATCTAAACTAACTCCTTACTAAATGGTGGTTTCATTCTTCCTCTCTTTGAATATCTTTGTTGTGATAAGGGTGGCTAAAACTAACTTATCAGAGGTAATCTATCGTCATGGTTAAATTTGTTTGTAAACTCTTCCAGTTTTGTTTCGTGAGAAGGTTTATCTTTCAATGCCACTCATATTTTAATACCAAGGAAATTTGAACAATCTTCAGGTCTCATAGTTGAATTTAAAAGCTATTTTCGAGACACAACATTTCACCCTCTGTTATTAATGTTCCAGGTTGAAGATTTTATAATCTCTTAATCGATGTCTCTATATTTTTTGTGGATGTTGAATTTGACGGTAACGTAGATTGTGATCCGTAAATTGATCTTCGTTTGTCGTTACCTCTCCTCAAGGATGACCACAGAAACTCTCGATTAACTCCAAAGCCATCAGTTCTGCTTGAAGGAGTCCTTTCAGAACTTAGATTGCGTTTATGCCAGCCCAGACGATCATTTCTTCAAATACCTTCCATAAACAACGTATCCCATGAACAATTTTACATGACTTCCTCGTTTATACATCAAATTTTAAGCTCTACGTTTAAATATGTCAATCGTTCGTCCTTTCGAGAAAGATATCAGGCCGCTTTTTCTCCTATGTGACAAGTACCATTACATTTGGTTTGAAATATGTTATTAGATTTCTAGAGCCCTTTTGCAATCACGTTGATTTCTTCATGTTCGACCGCTGTCTATTTACTATTTAGAGGTCCTTTTGTTTCGTAGACCCCAAAGTTACCCGGTCGTAAAATATCAGGAGGGGATATTGGTGGCTTGTTTTCTCCGGAGCTGGGAGTTACTTACTGTTCTAACTCAGTTAGTAAGCGCCAAGTAATTCTGGAGTTTGCTCACTTAAGTGCCGTTAGCTTATGTCAGAGTTGCGTGCCCCTGCAAGCGTCCAGTTCCATTTTAATGCTTCTACGAGCAGCATGTTGTAGAGCGAAGTATCTTAAGTTCAGTTGTTATGGACAATGAACGCACTGAGTCCCGTTCTTGTAACGTACGTTCCGGGAACACTTAAACTTTGTTTATGCCATGTTCGAAACGTTGTAACTTTGAAATCATGCTATCAGCGGGGCCACGTTTGACAGAGGTTGTTTCATTTCAGTCAAGACTGATGCATTTTATCTTGCACGTTGGTGCAATCAATGTTGAAATTATGATACTAATGCATTTATTGTGCTCTTTTTCAGGATTAGGGCTTCACAAATAAATAAAGCATTTATGGATAATGCTGCCAACAAATCGGCTTTTCACAGCTACACTGATATTATTCAGCAACAAAAATCGTTAAAGCGTTTCATAACGTTGCTCTTAGCTGCTATTAGAGACAGATTTACGATAATCAAAAATGAATGTGAAAGCTAGACAGATATTAAACATTCATCGCAGCCGAAAGTCCAATTCAGCCAAACAATATTTTAGTGTGCAAGTAAACCCTGATCTATTTGAATTTTCAAGTTTCGGGGGTAAAGCAACTTACACTACTCACGGACTCCTTTTGATATAAATTTGTGCCTATTGATGTCAAAATGATCCTATTGTAGTCACCAGGACTATCTTTTGCGAGCAATCGTGAAACATTATTGTCCATTGATATAGCAGCTTGTTTTAACAAACTACACCGCCTTGTTTGCACAGCGAGCCTATTTATTTTGGATGCAAGGGTAAACAGCGTTTGTTTGAATAGCACAACCATGAGTGTATTAAGCTTTTATTTAAAATTTACAGTCTGGTAAAAACCTCAATAAAATTCCTGAAAGCTTCAATTGAGCTTTCAGCGAATCCGGCTCAGGTATTGTTTTTCATTGAAAAATTTTGAGTGCGTGTATGAATTCTTGATTGCTATCCAAGTCTCAACGTAGGAAAGAGTGGTTTCTCAATTTACTACTGCTCCCTTTATTATTGCATTTGATTTGAGCTTTTTCTCGTGAAATGTTAAGAATAAGCAGTTTTTACGCGTTATATCTAGAACTCTGCAGAATATCTGACGTAACTTGATGTTCCTGAGAGATACAAGACGCACGAACTTTTTTATGCCACTATCTGTAACAGGATCATTTTACACAGTTATCCTATGAAAAAAATAAGAATCATACAACTCTGCTGTAAGGAAAAGTTGACCGGTGAATATGTGTTTGTTCTTAACTGTTGCAGCCATTCTGTCAGCAGTGTTACATAGAAAATGCTGACGAAACCAACCCACTTACTCCAGGGTCAAGGGTTCAATTAAATTCTTTGGTTTAATCACAGTAGTTGGAATACTGAACATTAAAATACTCCAGTCAGAAAAATGCTTCAGTTGAAATACTTCAACTGAACAGTTGGAACATTAATATTATAATTTAATTAATTTTAAGAAATTTTTCTAAACGAATTGCTTTGCTAATGTTTCCGTGAATGATGATCTGTATGCCGAGCGAGTGGCCTACGCGCTTAATGAAAAGATAAGTTATTTCATTTTGAGATTTAGGTTGTAAAACTAAGTCTTACAAATGCACGTAATGACAAAACGTGTGATTAAATAACTGGAAACCAATGTTAAACGAATAGCTCAGATTAAATAATAACGAATAGCTCAGATTAAATAATAACGAATAGCTCAGATTAAATAATAACGAATAGCTCAGATTAAATAATAACGAATTGCTCAGATTAAATAATAACGAATAGCTCAGATTAAATAATAACGAATAGCTCAGATTAAATAATAACGAATAGCTCAGATTAAATAATAACGAATAGCTCAGATTAAATAACAACGAATTGCTCAGATTAAATAATAACGAATAGCTCAGATTAAATAATAACGAATAGCTCAGATTAAATAATAACGAATAGCTCAGATTAAATTATAACGAATAGCTCAGATTAAATAACCAACATTCTAAAAGTGCATTTTTTTTTAATGTTGATTCTGTTTATATAATCAGTGTTACAGCATAGGAGGAATAATTGCAATGTAAAGTGCAATGTTATAACTTACTTAAGCTTTTTCACATCCATTCAACAAAAAATGTTTATTTTATGGCATGTCTGAAAGATACTCAATTTATAAGTTTCAGATACCAAGTACAATACATGTATATTGCTTTGCCATATCAGTGCTGTGCAAAATATGTATTCTCTTTTGAGAGAACTGAAAACTAACATCACTCGACCTCACGTTAGGTAGTTCAAATTATCTAAAAACGATTGTAATCGAAATAAAAATACGTTGTACCATTTTTAGTTTTTTAAACTTTCTTTTTATTCTCAACGAATTACTTTCGTAAGTCATGAATGGCTAATTTGTTATCAACGAGAGTTTGTTACAAAAGCAGGAAACAAATGTGTTGCAGGTTTGAAATGCCATACGAGTTCCTTTATTTTTTCTCGTACTTTCTTCCGATATTTGCTTCCCAAACTTCATAACCCAAACAAATAATCTTTATTTGCTTGATAAATAAACGACTGTATTTAAACACTGTAATTTACAAGCAGAAAATAAAATGAAATAGTTCACGGAATTCAGAGAGACAATTAATTGTGTAGCCTTGACCGTGTTGAGCTCGAGGGTTTGCCAAAAGCCGTGCACATGCAGCTATGGAAGGTCACTGAATGGAACCAGTAACAGCAACTCAGGGGCTGCTTTCACAGAGCCTCTCTTCCGTCTAGCTGCTCTGCAAGTTTTTTAATAAGAGCTCTGAATAGCAAGAGCTCCTGGAGAGCCCACGGTAAAATCTTGAGCTGGATAATCCCCTGGAGCAGAAAACACGAAAAGTAGGCTTGTTTGGAGCGTTCTCATGGAATTGCCTCCTCCGGGTCGTTGATGTCAAGCAACTCGAGCGAGCGACGAATTCGCTTGAGTGTGCCGAGAGCTTGCGTGTCTACGGCCTTTTATAGAAGAATATGCAGAATTGATGATGAAATATCCTTGTTTACTTAACCGATGATTAAATGTGAAAACTCAGAGTTCTCACATTCATATTAACACAGAGTTCTTGCGGGACAGGTTTTCGTGTTGCTTCATGACTGCCATGAATATTATCTTCCAGCTGTTGATGGCAATTACATCTTTCAATTCGGGATTTATCTAGGTACTATCTTGTGTTTCATTAATTTCAACAAACTTGAAATCAACACTGTGGGATATCGTTCTTCGGCTGTAGGTCCACGCAGTTTTTTTCAAATTTTGTTGGAATGAAGAGGTTTATTGAAAGTACTCTGTGTTGGTTTCTTCAATTTTCGACCCATATCTAATCTGTCCGAGTTTCGCTCGATTGTCGTCCGTTCTTAACCGTTCATCATGCGTCGAAACTCAAACTACTTTCGGAACTCTCAACGTTCAATGACTGAAGTCAAGTGCGCTACAGCTTTAATTTGCCTAAGTACTCTTTTGAATTTCCGATTCCTGGCATGCGTTCAGAAATTGAATATTCCTATTTGGAGAATAATTAATGTCCCTGATTTCATCTCGTGGTTAGAATTGAATGAATTGCGTTCAATAATTGTACTTTAGTGATCACAGAGACCGTAGATTCCACGTTCTATCAATTCCTTGCTACATGGTCCCTTCGTGTTTACTCTCTTGGAAACGCGTTGTTATTGATGTCAGAGAAGCTGAAGCTAACATAATTTTATATATCTGTGTCCCCTGAGGGGGATGCAACTATTTTATCTATGGGAATTAGCGCTCTCAGGGGGATAATGTGTGAAGACCCAAGCTGAGAGTTAGGTAGGCCTTCTTTTTGTTGAAATAAAATGTGTTTTGCCCTGTTAAGGACCACCTTCTTTTCGGTTTACTGCTGTCCTGTTTTTCAGCACCTACTACTTTCTTCTTCACCTTTGATCTTGTTTCATGATCTTCTTTCTAAACTTACTGTGTCTGTGCCCTTTCTGCGTAGATTCTGCATTCCCTTATCTCCAAACTAAATGGGGCCTGCCTCCTTTCTCTCTTCGTTACGTTCTTTTTTGTAGCGATTAGGGAGGCTTAAACCCACATATAATCTAACATAGTTTTATTTATTTGTGTTCAATTTTATTCCTCCACAACCTGCATTGCTGTTCATTCATAGATAGTTGTCTTTGAAAAGAAATGTGTTCGGTTAAATTTTTGAAACACCGAAACGTGCCACTCGTTCTCCAAAGAGTATTTGCTTTGTTTTAAGCAATGATTCAGACTATGGATCCCGTGCCACGGGTGCGTACCTCATCTTTTCGTCACTCGGCCCATTTCCTTTCATGCTCTGGACTCGAGATTTCAGCGCTGTCTTCAAAGACGAGACAGAAAGACGCTCCAGGCGTATCGACGGCGCACTGCTAGTAAAACGCCGAGGCTGGTAAATTTATTCTCGTAGAAATATTCCCTGAAAATATTCGAGCGTCTAATTCCGTCTTCATTTTAGTTTTAAGTTTATATGGCATAGCAAATGTTTTATGGAATGTTAGAAGGCTTGTTTGCGCTTGCCGCATGGAGTAATCTGTTTTTGAACTTGGAAAAGTGTGTTTTCATAATTTTTTCCCGTTGAAAGTGAGAATATTTTTGAAATGCGGTATTCATTTGTGTGTGTGTACGTTTTGTTTTGTTATAAGTACTTCAAGTACTTTTTTCATAATTTAGGAACATGAAGAAATTTCTGAAGTATTCCTCTCCGGAGTAATACTTTTGGGATTTTATGTTTCAGTTTCACCATCATCCTAATTTCATTTTCGATGAAACCATTGCTCTTTGAAACAACGTAGTTTTTCACTGCCCCTGTCTCTGATTCAGCGACCTTTCTATTATCTAAATGTATTTTAATTTGATACTGAAATCTCTTAAGTTAATGCCAAGGAAAAGTTGCCGAATACATTGGAAAACTTTGAAGCGAATTTCCATACTACAGGTAATTGTGTTTGCCTTTCATTTGAACGAGAAGCCTTCCCTCGACGCCAGCGTTTAAAGTTGCTTCTACAAACTCTGGTCTCGGCCGCCTATCCTGTTACTAAATTACTAAATGCTCGAGGCTGTCGCAAAAATGGAGAGGTTTTCATGTTGCTACATGATTGCCATGAATATCATCTTCAGGTTGATGATGGCAATTAAATCTTTCATTGTGGGATTCGTGTGAGAGATCGTGTTTCAGCATTTCTTGTCGTAGGGGTCGAATTGATTTTATGAACCTGTTAAAGAGTCGTTAATTTTATTCCCATCAGTATACATAAACTTAGAAAAGAGGCTCCTGTCTCTCACCAGCAGCTCCTCTGACTAAACGTAGCTAGATCAGACACACGTGTTTCATTTGTATTAAAAATTCACTATGGTTTAAATCGCCTCAACTCTAGTGGTTGTGCTGAGCTCTATCCCTTAACGTTTCTTGGTGACCCATACTTCGGAGGACATAGGTAGGATTCGTATGTTTTACTGGAGGCGTATTTTCTCGTATCTGACCTCCTGTACATTCAAAAATATTCTTAGCTCAGTAAAGCGAATTTTCCTCCGCAGATTTCTCACAGGCTGTTCAGCGATCCACTCGTAAAAGTTAGGCTGGCTTTTCCTGCGATTTTCTTCCCCTCAAAGGAAGTCACCATCGTGTCGTACCGGTCTACGCTTGCTTTGTCATCGCTTCTCCTATTCTCTTTGTTGTTTTCAAAATTGAATCGAGGGGATTTTCAATGGTCGAAATGTTATCTTTGCAACCTATGCATGTTTGAGCCAAAATTTGTGTTGGTTTTGTTCGTAAATATCATCCCAATTTTTCAGTGCACTTCCTTACGAGACAGTGAAAGTTTCAAGAATCGTAGTTCGTAGCAAGAAATTTTCAAGTTTCGTCGATCCTGCTCTTTGAGCACACAATGCAACGTTGCACGGTCTCTCATTCGTACCTGCAAAAACTTATTCTCAATTAGGCGGCGGCGTGCATCATACTCTGCCAGGAACCCTCCTCTAAATTCTGGAGCACCTCCGTCCAAATTCTTGCTTTCTTTATTTTACATCTTTTGAGATTCTTAGCATATTCAGAAGTTGGAGCTTGCTGGGCCTTACCTGGAGCTCGCACCATGATTATTGCTTTTAAGATAGCGTTGGAGGCGCTTACTTCTCTTTGTTTTTTTTATGTACAGTAGAGACATCAAGGCATTAATTTTGACTATCAGCTTGTTTGAATTCAAATAGGTAAATTTTTGTTTTGTCTCGTCAATTGCAAAAATACACTAAAATTTTAAATCATCTTACATCCATGAAATTCAATTTTTGTCAGTAAAATGAAGCAGAAGAGAAAACAGTATTTTTGCCTCTGGCTTGTTGAATTCTTCACCTGTGTGTTTGTCGTGCTCACTTCAGTAGGTAGCGCCATTTCTGGGTATATTTTGTTGATAATCGAACTCGAGATCGCATGAAATCTTTGCCAGTGTTTCAACCAGAAGCCTGGGGCGTCTAACGAGGGCTCCTGGTGCGACACGAAGCCAGTACTCGCAACAGCGCCGCAGTGCCTTCGTCTCGGTTGTTTTTCTTTAATATTTTTATTCGTCTTAGTGTTTCTTCTTGAAAATATCATTTTCTTAGTTGCAATCAATTGCATAAATTAGTCGTTCATGATAATATTGCGCTCAGTTCATCATTGTGTGTGAAGGGTTCTGAAATTTAAAATTTTACTTCACACAATTTCTTTCGTTGTTGTGAAAGATACTTAAATATGAAGACTAAAAACCGTGGAGTTTTGTGATTTTCACGAACAATAGATATTTAAGTTAGTTGAATTCTGGGCGTAAAGTGCGTAGAGTTTTTTCATTAGAAAATGCATTAAATCTGCGTCATTGAGATTCAATTTTTAATTTCTTCCATGCGTGAATTATAATGAAAATTCTTCACAGTTTACTCTGTAACATCAATACTGCATTTAACACTTTGTGGCAACTAAATATTAAGTTCAACACCAAACTCAAATTTAAAGTCAATTGTATGAAAATATTTTGAAAATACCAGACACAAACTGGACAGCACCTTCATTTAGCTCTGATTTAATATTTATGAAAATCGTTTGCGGCTACTTCTCGGTCAGCAGCATCTTGAAAATGACCTCCGTGTACCAACGGTGGCGCACGTCGCAGTCAAAGTGTTAAATATCTGATAACATTACTTCAAAGTCCCACATGGGAAATGTGTACCACAATTTCAGAGTAGGCCTGCTCGCAACAGTTGGATTGAATATAGTGCTGCCTTCAGTGCACATTGCTATTAATATTCAATAAATGCAGGCATTCAAGAGCATTTTCCTGACATGATCACTGGAAATAACTCATAGCTCTGAAATCAATAAAAAATTGACAATAAATATTTGCATTACATTTGTACGCTTCAAAAATGAATATCTAATCAACTCACAAAGACCTTGAGCCGCTCTCACACATTCTTTAATATTTATTAACAAACGTGCAGTAAACGATCATGTCCAGAACGGATGTCATAAATGTTATTTCTTCTTTGCCCAATTTTGGTCATTTATATCTTTCGCAGTAATAATTTAGAGACTACTTCCGCTTACTGGATGGCCATTCCATGTTATTGCCCTGCCCCGAATCATTTTCGCAGCGGGTATTGATTAATTTCATCAGCGAGACTGGTATACCGATAACCACATGGCACCGGCACGACATGTCGGCCCTAGTAATTATCCAGTAGCTGGTGGCGAAGCTTCCTGGGTAGTGAGGGGAGAGCGGTGCTGGGATTTGCAGGTGTCCTCTCTTGGTGAAGCTGTGATCATACTCTTAAGGTTTTAATATTGATGTAGCTATGATCATACTCTAAAGGATCTAATCTTGGTGAAGCTGTGATCATACCCAAAAGATTCTAACATTGATGTAGCTATGATCATACTTTGAGGGATCTAATCTTGGTGAAGCTGGGATCATACTCTAAAGATTCCAATATTGATGTAGCTATGATCATACTCTGAAGGATATATTCTTTGGGAAGTTTTTGGAAAGAATCTCATCGAAATCGTGAGGAAATTTTCAAAGGTTATTCAGCATTGCCGATGTTCGTTGATTGTACGTGCCTTTTTGTGCTTCTTGATTTACCTTCAAACTCAACTCTATGTTAGGCCAAAGTCCTTCTGTGTTCTAGTAACCGCTAATTCAATGGTGTTTTCATGGCTCAAATTTTCTTTCGGTCACTGAAGTTCCCAGCGCTGGAGATTTATTGTTGTTTGTGCAGCTATTTTTAATGCGGTGAATTGAGCGAACTTGCGTCCTCTTTGCGTCATTTGTCTTAGTTACTGATTTTTATGAGCTCATCGACACAGTTCGCTGAACTGGGACCAAAATTTCTTCAGTCCTGTCTTAAATTCACTCCTTAGTTTATTTCATTTGCGCTGAAGAATTTCAAATATCACTGTTCAGTGTGCATTTTTGTGTCGCCGATGCGTTACTCTTGTAATTACATGTATGTTAGGTATCGTTCAACCCCCACACGCGTGTCTGCAATGCGATCAATGAGTATAAACCAGGAACGAGATCCAGGGGCAAAAAATGCTACATTTTAAAACACCCTGTGGAAAGTAAGCGATTAATTACGTTACAAAATATACAGGGTGTTTCAAAAATACACGGCATAATTTCAGGTATGTATTTCCCACATGTAGACAATCAAAATAGTTCATTACAACATATGTCCGGAAATGCTTCATTTCCGAGTTATGGCCTTCACAACA